>CM060341.1:41211546-41214671 GCA_030674155.1 Stramonita haemastoma | reverse complement strand
ACTTTATTCCAGACCCAGAGCCCCTGAAAGCAGAAAGTCAACATCAGTAGACTGAAAACCCTAGTTTTATCATTGGCTCAGGTTTTGTAACAACTTAATCTCATATTACAGATTTCACCATGCTTCTTCACCGGTTCACTCAAATTAGAGTCCAGTTAGTTAATGGAGCTAAATATTCAAACATTACAATACAACAAGTCATTCTGACCAAATGCACTATAGTTAATGGAGCTAAATATTCAAACATTACAATACAACAAGTCATTCTGACCAAATGCACTATAGTTTATGGAGCTAAATATTCAAACATTACAATAACAACAAGTCATTCTGACCAAATGCACTACATCCTTAAATTTTTTAATAATTTTCAAACAGGAGGCTTTTCTGTCCACACAATCTTGATACTCTCCCTTCCAGAATTAGAAGCTGCCATGTCTGCAGCAACCCAAAACCTGCAAGATCTTTAGACCTAAAAACCTGACTGGACTCCTTTTAAAAATATGGTGAACTTGATTCTCCTAAGCATAACTCAAAACAAAAAATAAACGATACTATATTAAAAAAAAAAAAAAAAAAAGATACAGAAGCTAAAGTAAATAAAACATACATATTTTTTAATAAAAAAACTAAAATCAGAAAAAAACGATTACTGAATCCTTTATAACATCACTCAAGTCTCATCTGCAGCTGCACAGTACTTACAGATGCCAGGATCTCATGCAGCAGATGACTCCAAGGTGATGATCAACAGAACCTGGCCCCACTGTTGAGTCATCAGGATGATCCAAATAATAACTCACCACCAGGTTAGGATCCATGTTTAATTAATAAAGGATGGGAAGGACAAGGAAACGCCTTAGGAATGGAAGGAATGACCAGTTCACAATACCTCATGAAAACTGTCTCAATGCCGTTGTAGGTGGGGACATTATCAAAGGAACCTATCAGAAACGGAAGGGGATAACCAAGTCACAATACCTCATGAAAACCGTCTCACAGCCGCTGGTATTTTCAGATATAAGGAAAAACTATCAGAAATGGCAGGGAATTACTGAGTCACAACACCTCATGAAAACTGTCTGAAAACGGTTATATATTGAGGAAAAGGTAGTGGAGGAAAAACAAACTGTTACAGATTGTGACATTTTTAGACGTAAGAAAACTCATCAGAAAAAAGACCAAATCACAATACCTTAAGATCCTAGTCTCCAAGCTATTGTAGGAGGTGGTGGTGTTTTTGGATGAGAAGATAGATCACTGTCACCCAGATTGCTCTCAGATTTCTTGCCTTTTTTTGTATTTTAGTTTGATTTATTTCTTAGTTTTTATTGTATTTTATTTTATTTCGCTTTGATTTGTTTAAATTCCATTGTATTTAATTTTTTGGTTTAGTTTTTTTTTGTCTAGACTATGCCTCACTTTTGATTGATTTTGTTTTATTTCATTTTATTTCAAGTTTATTATATTTTTTTTAACCCTGAATTTTTTACTACTATTTTATTTTAGCTAGATATTTTAGGTTTACGATAATATTTTATCTCTTTTTTAAACTTAGTTTTAGTTTATATTAATTTTTGTTTGAGCAAGGAATACTGATTGCAATCGGAAGGTGCTCAGTGATCATTTGAAGACGGGTGACAGGGAAGCTCTAACAAAGACAAACCAAAACTGGACATTAAGACACACTTGACACAAAGACAAACTATACATAGACACAGACTGAAACCTGGACACAAAGACTGAAACCTGGACACAAAGACACTATACATAGACACACAGACTGAAACCTGGACACAAAGACTGAAACCTGGACACAACGACAAACTACACCTTGACACACAGACTGAAACCTGGACTCAAAGATTGGAACATGGACACAAAGACTGAAACCTGGACACAAAGACAAACTACACATAGACACACAGACTGAAACCTGGACACAGACTGGAAGCTGGACACAAAAACTGGAGCTAGACCCAAACAACTGAATCCAAAGTGGACACAGAACTTCAACAAGAGGAAAAATCTGACCAGAGCAAAGAGAAAATACCATACAAGTAAAATCTGCAAATCAGCTGAGCAAGGAAGCAGCTAACTGCCTGACAACTGGCAAGCTTTGCATTCATGAAAACCTCAATAATAAACACGGAGCTAAACTGCTGCAAAATTATCTCCACAAAAGAAAAAAACTGAAGGATTGGGGATAAGTCACCATTCCTATTCTGGAGGTGAAGGATTGAGTTATGTACCAGACCCCTAAGAAAGCAAAATCCCAAAAGATTTGTTTTGTCTTCTTGTCATCCATTCCCTACCCTCTGCTACCAAGCATGGGCCTAACAAGGCAGGACCACTGTGAATCATAGTAAGTCTAGCATCGTGGTGTGTGTAGGTTGAAGATTGCTGCCAAGTTTCTGAAAATACAAATATGTGTGATAAGTAGTGTGCAGTTTCTGATTGAAGGGCAGAGAGAGAGAGAGACAGAAATAGACAGACAGACGCAGAGAGAGGGGCGGAGGGGAGAGACGGAGGGGGGGGGGGGAGAGAGAGAGAGTGTGTGTGTATATTTGAGTGTGCCCTCTCCTGTCATGTTTAGACATCATTCCCGTTGCCAAAATGTTGACATACTGGGGAGTACAGCATTAAATTTATGCAACTAAAAAACCGTTAGAAGCATACATATTTGAATAATTTATTAATAGAGTAGTAAATGCAAAATACTATCTACATAGAATAAACCGATTGATATAAAATTAAAATTCATATCAAGAAGTTTCTTCGTGCACCTTACCTTTATTTCCTTATTTCCCCCTCCTCCCCTTACTATACTTAAAAAAAAAATCACGTCCAACATTTAACATAATCACAAACAAAAAAACCAAATCAACACACTACACACACAAAAATAAAACATAGCCTACCTGTAGCTTCAGGGTGAAAATAGCCCTGTGTGGCGCAGCGACGATGCATGGTGTGGATTTTCTGCATGCCTGTCTACACAATCATCTTGTCTGTCACGATGCACGGTGTGGATTTTTTGCATGCCTGTCTACACAATCATCTTGTCTGTCACGATACATGGTGTGGAATTTCTGCATTCCTGTCTACACAATCATCTTGTCTCA
>CM060341.1:41191546-41209046 GCA_030674155.1 Stramonita haemastoma | reverse complement strand
TCGAAGTGAGAGGACGTAGGCCACAGGACAGCTCAAATTCCACCCCCCCCCCCCCCCCCCCCTCTAGGGGTGAACGCTGTCATTTTGCACGTGCTTCACGAATCAGCAGCAGCATTGACAGCAATATAATGTTACCATGGGAGAGTTCAAATCTCTCTCTCTCTCTCTCTCTCTCTCTCTCTCTCTCCTCTCTCTCTCTCTCTCTCTCTCTCTCGGAGTGGCGGGTGATTTCCCTTGGAGAAAGGCAGGGTGAAATTTTGCTGCGTACATTTTGTATTTAAATAAGTAAATAAACCAGCACCATGCCAGTTGTTGGGTTGCCAACAGCTTTGGAAGCGACACTGGGTGCCCTGCTGCAAGAACACTGCATCACTTCGTGGAAGGTGTGTGGGGAAGGTGACCAAACCACCGTTGTGTTGCGACTGAGGGCTGGCTCAGGAGACGGGAACATGGCGGGTCAACAAAGACCTATGTATTTCCGCAGAAAGCCGCCCAGTCATGTCAACAGAGACCGGAGACGGAATGAGGAGAGGAGACAGGCAGAAGAGAGGAGACAGACAGAGGAGAGGAGACAGACAGAGGAGAGGGAAGAAGACAAGGCAAGTGCATTGTTCAATTCCGAAACTTCTTCGCCAAGTTTGTTTATGTCAACATCCCCCATCACCCAGTCTGTCTCACCCACCAACACGCCCTTCTCTCCAAACCACACGCCTCCGCAAGTCTTGCTTCCTGCACGGGATTATCGCCGAGCGCCACGTGCTGTCACGGTGTTGGCAGCTGACACAGAAGACGGTGGAATTGACCTAGTTGACGCACCTGTACCTGACGTGACAACAACGGAGGAGGATGACTGTGACAACTACTTGGACAAGCTTCGGGATGCAGGCTACAATGGAGACACTATAAAGAACTATGTGGGAGAGCTGAAAAACAGATCCCTGCAGAGAAATCTTAGGAACGGTTCTAGGAACAATGACTTTCTTCATGTGTATACCTCTGACGACACCCCTGATACTGTCTTATGTGAAAGCGAAGACATGGTATTTCAGTTCATCTGGGCAAGTGACACTTACAACCCTGCAGATTTCTTTTGGCTTGTTAAAAGAAACATCAGACACATGAGTCAGGAGGAAAAAGAAATTTATTCCAAGCTGCAACGGTGGACACTTGCCGATCGCAAAAGAATTAAAGACAGAATTAGTGCTGGACTGGACATTCTACGTGTTATGATGGATGCTATAAGATTTTTTCTGGGTTAGATGTGACTGTGGTTGCCTCTGTGTGTGTGTGTGTGTGTGTGTGTGTGTGTGTGTGTGTGTGTGTGTGTGTGTGCGCGCGCGCGCTTGTGTGTGTGCGTGTGTGTGTGAGTGTGTGTGTTTGTGTGCGTGTGTGAGTGTGTGTGTGTGTGTGAGGGAGAGAGAGAGAGGGAGAGGGAGGGAGAGACGGACAGACAGACGGACAGACGGACGGGCAGACGGACAGACAGACAGACAGACAGACAGACAGAGAGAGAGAGCAAAACAGAAGGTTACGCATACTGTGTTAGCTTTTTCACGTGTTTGAAAGTGCGCGAGCCAAGGGACCTGACAGAATGTAGCGATATGGAAGCCTTGTCACAGACTTGTGTATACGATGGTTATGTTTGTTGTGCCCTCCACCCCCTTTTCCCCAATTTGCAATGGGCGAAAGTGCTACCCAGCGATTCATCGTAATGTGAATGTAAACTTCTTCACCATGTCGTGGAATCCATGCCATGCCGACCCTCTGGGTTGTAAAAACGATACATTTTTTTGTTCTGAAAATGTGTGTTTTGTGCCCAGTCCCCCTCCCGCTGTCCCCTTGTGAATGGGCTTAACAAGCTTGACACAATAAAATATTGTCATTGTCATTGTCATTGTCTCTCTCTCTCTCTGTTATGTCTATTCTGCTAGAGTTTTTTTTTTGCTATCTTGATCTTGTCACCCTTAAGGGTGGGGACTGGATGTAAAAAAGCACATGAGTGTTTATTCATTATCCTCAAAACAAAACAGTTTGACTTGACCTGACTCTCTCTTCTCTTTATGGGCTGAACGAAGAAAAAGAAAGTATGTTAATACTTATTTCTTACCCTTGAAAAATGATTATTAATCAATCTCTCAACCAATCAATCATTCAGCCAATCAACAAATCAATAAATCAGTTGATCAATCAATCTAGCAATCACTCTATCAATCAGACAATTAATCACTCCCTCACTCAGTCTATCTGTGGGGTACATAATTCAATGCCCTCATTCATTCTCGAAATTACACTTGGCCCAGGCCAAAACTTTGTCAGTTATTGATACAAGCAAAGTATCAAGGCCTACATTGAAATGGTGTTGTGTTGTGTGTTATTTTACAAGGCAAGAATACCCATTGTCTAGTCCACTGGGTAAAATGAGTTGATTTCACAGCAAGGTCACATTCCATAGTTTTTGTTTTGTATATTACTTTAAGTCACCACAGATTTCTCTGCATAAAATTCAGACTGCTCTTCCTGGGGAGCACCCATCGCCACAAGAGCAGCGCCACCCATTTTTTCTTCTCCTGTCTGCACGTCTGTTTCCCTATCACAGTAGCTTTTTTCCCCAAGCTTTTAATAGGAGCAACTCCCTTGTTGCTGTGGGTTCTTTTACGTGCACTAAATGTGCATAGCATACGGGACCTCCATTTATTGTCTCAACTGAAAAACTGGCACCTAGACCATCACTCACGGCATAGTCAATGGGGGGAGGGGGTAGTTTCGGGACCAAATGGTGATCAAACCACCGCACATTTCAAACCCGGACTTTTCGTTTTCTAGGCAGGTCCGTTACATCTAGACCACTGATCCACAGCAACACTTTGAAACCAAAATTAATGTTTGTCTTCACATCAAGTAAATGAACAAATAAAACATGCCACAGAAGCATTTTGAAACCAAATGTTTGTCTACACATCAAGTAAAGGAATAAATAAAACATGTCACAGAAGCACATTGAAACCAAATGTTTGTCTACACATCAAGTAAAGGAACCAAATTAAACATGTCACACAACACTTTGAAACCAAACGTTTGTCTACACATAAAGTAAAGGAATAAATAAATCACGTCACAGAACACAGATCGCTTTAGGCTACCATGGGGTAGGTCACAATACACAAAAAGCCAAAAGAAAAACACTCAAGACGACTTTCAGTTAAAAGGAGGTAACAACGTTTACAGAAACACTACATCTAAATTTCCGAGTAGTTTCCCCTGGATTAAACACCACGAAATTGAAGTTGACCTTGTCCCATGAAAACAAAGAAACTGTTACCAGCCGCCTTGGTGCAGTGGTTAGCGCCTTGGATTTCGGACTGGGAGGTCGCAGGTTCGAGTCCTATAAGAGTCATAGGGATTTTTCGGACTCCCGCCGGCTCCTACCCAGAGTGACTGTGCTGTGGGCTCGGTGGGGAGACTGGGACCACACAGTCGAGCTTCATCCACTTTAGGGATGGGAATTTTAGAGTGTTGCTCTAATTATCTGACCAACACTGCAGGTGTCTGTATCTCTCGGGCCGGTTGACGCCGGAATATATTATGACAGTAAGCGTAGAGTACAACCCTATCAAGTAGTCTCAAAGCAAATGTACATCCACAGCAGCATCATTACATCATCCCTATCACCATTGATCATCATGTAATAACAAAAATTGCCTCTGACTCGCTGGCTCCCGTTGCTCTGGTCTTACAGTGACATCATATTCGGTTTCCCCATACACTTCTGTGCCTGTGGTGAATTTGTGTCAAAGCCTTTGGGGTTGGAGTTTTGCGGAGACGGTCGTTAGAGGGATGTTTTAGTGGTCGCCACCTGAGATGGGTTACTCACTCAGTCTGGCTTCGCGACTGAGATAATACTGTCGTTAGTAGGGGGCTTAGTAGACGGTGTCCTGTGTATGTTAGCTCAGAACAGGCACCACTGAACACCACCAAAGAGACCCAGTAGCAGTGCAGGGCCCCTCTGGCTGGTGGCCCTACGGCGGCCTAATATTGATGGGCTCCCTGTGGACTTCCGACCCTGAGGATGAGACATAAAGAATCAGGGTTTTAGCTGCGACGGGGGAGATGAAATGAGCGGCATGGGAACAGCAGTACGGGGACGTCACAGAAGAGGAGGCAGCAAAAACAAAATAAAGAAACTGTCTGTGTTGCTTGTTGCTGATGACATTAAACTTGGGAGTAAATAAAGAAACTGTGTTGCTTGTTGCTGACATTAAACTGGGAGTAAAAAAAGAAACTGTGTTGCTTGTTGCTGACATTAAACTGGGAGTAAAAAAAGAAACTGTCTGTGTTGCTTGTTGCTGACGACATGAAACTGGGAGTTTTTTTTTTTTAAACTGACTGTGTTGCTTGTTGCTGACGACATTAAACTGGAAGTAAATAAAGAAACTGTGTTGCTTGTTGCTGACGGCATTGTTGTCTGTCAGATGAAGTCTCTGACCTACACAGGAACACAGAGATTTCAGAAGAACATCAGATAGGATTCTTTAAAATGGGGATGAAGAAAATGGTGGCTCTTTTTCAATGTATGAGACATGCCAATGGTTACCAGATTAAAGCAGACAGGTTTTACACATTCTCGTAGGCACTCACACAGGAAAACACACACACACACACACACACACACACACACACACACACACACACACACACACATGCCTTACAAATCTCACAAACACAAAAACCATAAAGCTGAGCACTCACTTTTTAATACTGCTAAAATGCTTTTAACAGGAACAGTGAAGCATTTACCACAATTTTTTAAAGATCAAAATATTTCACTAGCAAACTGAAATGGAAGAGCAAAGCAAAGGGGTTTTCTGTTTGCCAAAACAATGGAGTTTGGGTAGAGGACTCCTCCTATCAGACCTCAGCCTCCCCACTGCAGACATCAGACAGGTTTCTATACACAGGACAACATTCTGTGTTCAGTACACAGCGTCCACAGCCCAGTGGGCTGCCCCCTTGTCAGTAGCAGTGACAGACATGTCGGCAGAAACAGGTGGACATGCTGGATGAATGTCTGCTACACACATGTCACAATGATCACTGACCTACCTCCGCTTCTCTGCCTGCTAGTGCTGTTTCTTTGACCAGCACTGCAAGAGAAACAACAGAGCAACACACTCTGCAGTGGAAGCTGATGTGCAGAGATCTCAGAGTACCTCTTGACTGGGGGCCAGTCAGCGCTGAAACTGGAGACAGGAAGCGGAAGTCATGGACCGGACATGCGTGTATCAGGCTTCAGTCTACCCTGAAGGCATTTCTCATTCCATTAGAAAAAAAAAAAAAACACCTTTACTAAGGAAACCTCCCTAGTCTGAAAGAACAGTGATATAATACAAAGTGAAAAACTCAGGGGTTTTTTTATCAAAAGAAACTCTGTTTCTAAAACACAAAAAGAATACAATATTCATTACAAGCGTTACAGTAATTGCATACATGGCAACATAAATTCCTACAAGCAAACATTACTTTTCATTAAAAAGGCCATAACACTGAAACGTCAATCATAAAAAGCCATAACACTGAAATGTCAATCATAAAAAGCCATAAAACCGAAATGTCTATCACCAAACAAATGTCATCCCATACAAAAAGATTGTTCATCAATCATAACAGATGTTCATAAGAATTCAAGTATCCAGACTATAATAATGGTCCATATAGTTGCTAAGATATTTGGTGGACTAAATCATTAGTTTGTGGTAGATTTTATCAGAGAAGTACACAGCGCTATAGGGCAAAGTACAAAGCCAGTGATACATTGTTTACTTGTTTTTCTGTTTGTTTTAATCACCTGATATATAGGTGTCCTATAATCTATGTGGTTGTTGGGGAGCAAGGCATCAGAGACCTCAGCTTCTCTAGGGAACAGCATATTGAGGGCGGCGCCCATCTCCTCTTCCTGGCTGCTTTATCTTCCCTGACACTAAAGAGGGCAGGTACCCATTTACAGCTGGGTGTACTGGGGGATTTTACTGAAACCAAGGCACGCAAATGGTCACCCATCCTTTTGGTAACCATGCTCGCTGCTGCTTAACATTGGCTTGGGGAAAGCCAGTGCTGTGACCACTGAGCTATCCCGTTCCCATCGGCTCAATACCTTACTGTGTTCTGGTAGTGTTGGTACAATACATACAATAATATCAATCAGCTGATACATAACAGACAACTTGTGATGTCATCTCTGAGTTGGTTGTGTACAAACTGAACAATAGCTTTGCATCAGCTGATATCCTGCATTGATATCATCATCTTCATCCTCATTCTTCTAAATTCATATTTTTTAAAATTTACATATGGCTGTGTCCTACATTCAGGTAACAGGGAAGCGGTGTGTGTGGTTCCTGTTTTAAAAGTCCATAAAAACATTCCACTTATGCAAGACCTTTTCTGTCTCTGGATCCAAATTATTTGTAATCTGTGGCTGTAATGGTTGTCTAGTTCCTGTTCTTGGTATTTACAGTCTGGTTTGTGTCGACTCAAAAACAATATAATAACAGTACAGCAGTTATAGCCATATGTTAATCAACACATTCCTTGAAAGAAGAAATCATTTGGCTTTGATTGTTGTCTGGCTACTGCAGTATTTACAGTCTGCTTGATGTGGACACAACAACAGTACAATTTACATAATAACAACAGTATGAAGTCCTGTGTTAATCAACATACTTCATCAACGAAGAAATAATTTTGTCACCATACCCCTGAATAGTGTCTGGCTTTTTTCTTCATTCTTTCTTTTCATTTATGTTAGGATAATTATAATTATCTTTAGACTAATACAGTCCGAGCTTGCAGTCAAGGGGAAATAGTCTTGTGATGAAATGATGTATCTAAGGCTTGAGTAGTTTCCCTTGAATTGAACCTTGCTCTAAGTAAAGAATTCCAACTTTTGCCAAAACAGTGTGCCATACTAACAGCTTGAGTGCATGCCACTGAGCTGACAGTGTGCAATAACTACAGCTTGAGCACATGACACTGAGCTGACAGTGTGCCATAACTACAGCTTGAGTACATGACATTGATCAGACACTGTGCCATAACTACAGCTTGAGAACATGACACTGATCAGACACTGTGCCATAACTACAGCTTGAGAACATAGCTGACAGTGTGCAATAACTACAGCTTGAGCACATGACACTGAGCTGACAGTGTGCCATAACTACAGCTTGAGTACATGACACTGATCAGACACTGTGCCACAACTACAGCTTGAGCACATGACACTGAGCTGACAGTGTGCCATAACTACAGCTTGAGCACATAGCTGACAGTGTGCCATAACTACAGCTTGAGCACATAGCTGACAGTGTGCCACAACTACAGCTTGAGCACATGACACTGAGCTGACAGTGTGCCATAACTACAGCTTGAGCACATAGCTGACAGTGTGCCATAACTACAGCTTGAGCACATAGCTGACAGTGTGCCATAACTACAGCTTGAGAACATAGCTGACAGTGTGCCATAACTACAGCTTGAGCACATAGCTGACAGTGTGCCATTACTACAGCTTCAAAAAAACAAAAGCATCGAAATAAGTGCTTTATCCATGAGTAAAATGCATATAGATAGGCCTACGTGCAGATATCTATAGGTATAATATAGATATAAAATAGATATAGGTATAATTATATACACATATATGTGTGTGTGTATATATATATATTTTTTTTTTTTTTCATCCAGCCCTGGCCCTGATTAGGGACTATCAAAACATAGTTTTAAAAAACAAACCTGCAAAGACAATCAAAACAAAGCAACAAATATATAACAGCTAAAACCCAACAACAACAAAAAAAAGCTAACACCAGAACAAAAGTTCAACCATCACCAGTGTGTGTGTGTGTGTGTGTGTGTGTGTGTGTGTGTGTGTGTGTGTGTGTGTGTGTGTGTGTGTGTGTGTGTGTGTGTGTGTGTGGATGGGGGGTGTACACCCAGGCTGGCTGTGTGCTGGCCTCTAGCAGTGCCTGGGGCAGGTGGGCATTGGAGGCATAGTGCACAGGCAGCATGGGATTTTAGGTCAGAGACTTGAAAGTCATTAGTCATTTAATCAAGTTTTGGATTCACATAATAGACTCAAAAGAAAATAGCTATTTGAAATTTTTATATAATGAAATGCACCAAAACAATGAAAAAGATCACTGGATTTATATAACCAAAACAATAATTCATAAGATTGGATTCAGGCATGTGTGGAATAATCATAGTACATTAAATATGAAAAGATTATGCTATGCTATAAAAACAAAACTTGAAGAATTATACAGACTGTTTTGGAATCAACAAAAAAAAGTTATTTTCTAAGCTGAATTTTTACAACTCTTTTTCACATGTTTACAGATTGGAGCCGTATCTTTTGATATGCAGGAAAGAAAATTATAGGCCCCTATTCAGCTGATTTCGCACCAGCTCCCATGATTTAATGATAGAGCAAGGGAGATATATGAATATACCGAAAGAAGAAAGAAAATGCAAATGGTGTAACAAAATAGAAGACGAGTATCACTTACTTGATGTTTGTACATTATATGATGATTTAAGAAAAAAACTTTCTATCTAATGTTAATATTCAGGAAATGAATAATATGAATAACTACAACAATCTGAGCAAGTTTTTCAACAACGAGGACTGTCTGCTAGATATGATCAAATATATGCATGATTCTTTTTCCAGAAGAGCAAGAACATAGATACATTACATATATCTAAGAATCTACATCTTTTAAAAATGTTAAATACGTTTACGTTTGGTGTCAAATAAGTCTCGTTCTGACTTACTGGCAATAAAGTTTCCTGATTCTGATTCTGTCATCATGAAGGCGTCGTTTTTTTGTTGTTGTTTTTTGTCGTCATTTTAAATATGAGGTATACCATTACGCAAAAGCTACCAGTCGCCATGGCGCAGTGGTTAGCGCCTTGGATTCCGGACTGGAAGGTCGCGGGTTCGAATCCCATAAGTCATAGGGATTTTTTCGGGCTCCGGCCGGCTCCTACCCAGAGTGAGTGTGCTGTGGGCTCAGTGGGGAGACTGGGACCACACAGTCGAGCTTCATCCACTTTACGGATGCGAATTTGAGAGTGTTGCTCAAATTACCTGACCAACACTGCAGGTGTCTGTATCTCTCGGGCCCGGTTGACGCCGGGATATATTATGACAGTAAGCGTAGAGAACAACCCTGTCAAGTAGTCTCAAAGCGGATGCACCTCCACAGCAGCATCATTACATCATCCTCATCATCATTGATCATCATGCAATAATAAAAATTGCCTCTGATTCGGTGGCCTCCGTTGCTCTGGTCTCATGGTGACCTCAGATTCGGTTTCCCCATACGCTTCTGTGCCTGTGGTGAGTTTGTGTCAAAGCCTTTGGGGTTGGGGTTCGCAGGGAGGCGGTCGTTGGAGGGACGTTGTGGTGGTCGCCACCTCGGGTGGGTGACTCACTCAGTCTGGCTCCGCGACTGAGCTAATACTGTCGTTAGTAGGGGCTTAGTAGGTGGTGTCCTGCGTATGTTAGCTCAGAACAGGCACCACTGAACACCACCAAAGTGACCCAGCAGAAGTGCAGGGCCCCTCTGGCTGGTGGCCCCGCGGCGGCCTAATATTGATGGGCTCCCTGTGGACTCCCGACCCCGGGGATGAGACACAACGAATCTGGGTATGGCTGTGGCGGGGAGATTGAAATGAGCGGCGTGGGAACAGCAGTGCGGGAACGTCACAGAAGACGAGGCAGCAAAAAAAAAAAAAAAAAAAAAAAAAAAAAATTACGCAAAAGCTTGTGGTGTCTGTGCCGTTCCCCCCCCCCCCCCCCCCCCCCCCCCATGGTGTGCACGGTTGAGCAGCTCTAATGGACGTTAGTGTGTGGCCCGTTTGTGTGTGTGCGTTTGGGGTGGGTAGTGGATAGTGGCTGATAGCCTTGGTAGTGATGGTGGTGTGATGGGTGTATGGTGTGTATATTACATGTATATCAGTCAGAGATTGGGATGGTTGTTTTTTGTTTAAGTACAGATGGTTATGATTATAGATGTCTGTGGGGGTGAAGGTCAGGTGAGTAGGGTTAGCAATGTATTTTGCAAGTTGTATGTCACCCATTTCCCCTCTTTGTCTGGCATTACTCTCTTTGCCTGTCTGTTTGTCTGTCTTTCTTTCTCTCCCTCCCTATCTCTGTGTCTCTTCCTGCTTACTTTCTTCTTGCATTCCGAAAATATTTTCATTAATTTTTTAAAGTTTCTTTTTATTTCATTTTTAAAAATTGTTTATTTGGGTGTGTATGTGTGCGTGCGTGCGTGTGTGTGTGTGTGTGTGTGTGTGTGTGTGTGTGTGTGTGTGTGTGTGTGTGTGTGTGTGTGTGTGTGTGTGTGTGTGTGTGTGTGTGTGTGCGCGCGCGCGCGTTTGTGTGTATGTGAGTGAGTGTGCTGGCGCGGGAGTGTGGGAGCTTAAGTGCCTGTGTAACAACTTCTAATAATAAGAAAAATATTGTGATAATTGACTAAACAGAAACATTATCATAAACTTCTTTAAAAATAGTGATAATAGACTAAACAGAAACACAATTATAAACTTCTTTTTAAAAAAGTGATAATTGACTAAACAGAAACACAATTATAAACTTTTTTTTAAAAGTAATAATTGACTAAACAGAAACACAATTATAAACTTCTAAAAAAAAAAGAAAAACAATGTGATAATTTACTGTACAGAAACACAATTATAAACTTCTAAAAAAAATATGAGAATGTACTATACAGAAACACACTTACAAACCTTTTAATAAAAAAAAAAGGATATACTGCAAGATACAAACACAATTATACTCCTACTAGAAAGACAATACAATGGGATAACCCTACTAGACAGAAACACATTGATGAACTGCTAATAAAAGAAAACACATTGAGATAATTTTCAAGTCAGAAACACAATTATAAACTCCAAACAAGACCGAAACACAATAATAAACAAATAAAAAGAAAAAAACAATGTGGTAATTTGAAGATCGAATAACAACAATAAACTGGTAAAGGAAAACACAATGGGACAATTCAAAAGACAGAAATACAACAATAAAATGCTAATTAAAAAAATGCGATGGGATAATTTACAATGCAGAATCACAATAATATCCTAAGAAAAGGAAAACAGAATGAGATAATTTACCAGACGCAAACTCCATAGAACAAGTCAGTAAAGAGAACACAAAATGGGATGAACCCACAACGAAACGAAACGCATTAAATGATACACCACTAACAAAACAAAACACACAAAGAAATAATCAATGAAAGCTACATACCGAGAAAAAAGCAAAACAAAACCTCATTAAAGGTTCACATTGCAATCATAACAAAGAAATTATAAATGAAAGCTACACCAATAAAAAAGGCAATTTAAAACTACATAAGGGGATGTCACAATCACAACAAAATGTATAATTAGAAATAAGTGGACGAAGGCAAAAAAAACAACAACATACAACAAAGCAAAACACACACACACACACACACACACACACACACACACACACACACACACACACACACACACACACACACACACACAAATACACACACACACACACACACACACACACACACACACACACACACACACACACACGCGCGCGCGCGCGCGCGCGCGCGCGCGCGCGTGCGCATACCATCAACTACTAACAAAAATCTACATCTAAAAAACCATATAAAGTAATATGTCAGCATTATAACAAAAAACACAAATTGCATGCCAGCATCAACACAAGAATACACAAAGCACAAACTACTAACAACAACAAATCATAACAAAACAGCATAATAGAGTATGTCAGAAACATAGCAACACACACTGAAGGATAAGTCAGTGTCAATTAAAAGTAACACACAAGCACACAAACAGAGCGTAGCTACCGGAAAAAAGCAAAACCACATAAGAATATGTCAGCAACAAATTCAACACACAGAAGGCAAGCCAGCATTCAAGCAAAATCACACAAGGCAACAACTTTTAGTTAAAGAATCACACACCAAATAGAATATTAGCATCAGGACAATCACTCACAAGGCAAACACTTTTAGTTAAAGAATCACACACCAAATAGAATATTAGCATCAGGACAAACACTCACAAGGCAACAACTTTTAGTTAAAGAATCACACACCAAATAGAATATTAGCATCATAACAAAAACGCAAAGGCATAAGTCAGCATCAAATGAACATCACACAAAGTGTAAACAAACACAACAATAAAACCCAAAACAAAACCACACAACAGAGTTTATCAGTAACACAGCCAACACACAACAGAACAAAACACAGGAAGGAAGGAAGGGAGGGAGAGAGGGAGGGAGGAAAGAAGGAAGGAAGGCAGGAAAGAATGAAGGCAGGAAAGAAGGAAGGAAGGCAGGAAGGAAGGAAGGAAGAAGGAAGGGAAGAAGGAAGGAAGGAAGGCAGGAAGAAAAGGCAGGAAGGAAGGAAGAAAGGAAGGAAGGCAGGAAGAAAGGAAGGCAGGAATGAAGGAAGGCAAGAAGAAAGAAAGGAAGGAAGGAAGGAAGGAAGGCGGGAAGGAAGGAAGGAGGGAGGGAAGGAAAGAGGGAGGGAAGGCTGGAAGGAAGGCAGGAAGGAAGGAAGGAAGGCAGAACCAATCCACACAGGCAGAAAGACTACCAACACTTCACCTGTAACTTGTTTACACAGCTTACAGGGGATGTCACCGTTGTAAAAATATACAGTAGATAACAGGGATGTGTTACAACTGTAAAATGATGTACAGTAGAACACTTATCAAGGAACACTACAACTGTAAAAATGATATACAGCAGAACACTTATCATGGAACACTACTACTGTAAAATGATACACAGCAGAACACTTATCACGAAAAAACAACTGTAAAATGATATACAGCAGAACAGTTATCACAGAACACTACAACTGTGATAATGCAAGGTATAATAGACAAAACAAAAAACTGCAGATACACGTGTTACATAGGACCACATACTAAAACACTGATTTATGTGTGGCATTATAGAAACCATGTGAAGCTACAGCTGTACACATGTGTAGGACAATACTGGATGATATAACTAAACTATATATTGAATGATAGTCAGCATGTCTTACTTAAATCACACATAGGAAGATAATATGTTTTATTGTAAATTATAGACACCATGGCCAAAGAAAATCTGTGTGAAAGTGTAGATTATACATGATAATGATAAATAAAAAGCACCAGTGTAAAACAAACATAAATATCAAGACAAACAACATATATAACTGTAAATCATACATATAAGGATAAACAGCATTTATAACTTTAAATCATATTTATCAGAATAAACAGCATACTGTAAATCATACGTATCGAAATAAACAACATGGATGACTGTAAATCATACCTTGCATGATAAATTCAGGTCACAATAAGCTTGGCCAGGTTGAATTCTGAAGTATTAACAGTAATAATAACCATCTAAGACCTCAACCATCAGTAAGTATACAATCTGGGACCTTGATAATCAGAAACAATAGCAATTTGGACCTTAATAATCAGTAACAACTATATTGGACCTTAACCATCATCAATGATAACAATATTGGACCTTGATAATCAGCAATGACAACAATATTGGACCTTAATCATCAGCAATGATAACAATATTGGACCTTAATCATCAGCAATGATAACAAAATTGGACCTTAATCATCAGCAATGATAACAATATTGGACCTTGATAATGAGTAATGATAACAATATCGGACCTTAATCATCAGCAGTGATAACAATATTGGACCTTAATCATCAGCAATGATAACAATATTGGACCTTAATCATCAGCAATGATAACAATATTGGACCTTAATCATCAGCAATGATAACAATATTGGACCTTAATCATCAGCAATGATAACAATATTGGACCTTAATCATCAGTAATGATAACAATATTGGACCTTGATAATCAGCAATGACAACAATATTGGACTTTAACCATCAGTAATGATAGCAATTTTGGACATTGATCACCAGTAACAATAACAATCTGGGACACCAGCCACCTTGCAGCAGTGGTTAGCGCCTTGGGTTACTGACTGGAAGGTCACGGGTTCAAATCCCATAAGATTCATAGGAATTTTTTTGGACTCCAGCTGGCTCCTACCCAGAGTGAGTGTGCTGTGGATTTACTGGGAAGACTGGGACCACACAGCTGAGATTCATCCACTTTACACATGCAGTTTTGAGAGTTGCTCAGATTACCTGACCAACACTGTAGGTGTCTGTATCACTAAGGCCCAATTGACGCTGGGTTATACTATGATAGTAGGTGTAGAGTACAACCCTGTCAAGTAGTCTCAAAGCACGTGCACTTCCACAGCTGCATGATTACATCATCCTCATTATCATTGATCATCCTGCTATAACCAAAATTGCATCTGATTCCGTGCCCCCAGTAAGTCTGGTCTCGTGGTGACCTCAGTTTTGGTTTTCCCATACAATTCTACGCCTAGCCTGTGGTGAGGTTGTGTCAATGGGACATTCGGGACAATCGTTGGAAGGATGTTGTGACAGTCGCCACCTCGAGTGAAAACTCGTTCAGTTTGGCTCCGCGACTGAGCCAAGGCTGTAGTTTGTAGGGGAATACGCATGTTAGCTCAGGACAGGCACCACGGAGAACCAGCAAAGTGGGCCAGCAACAGTGCATGGCCTATCTGGCTGGTGGCCTCACGACATTTTGACAGTAATGGGCTCCCTGTGAACGGCCGACCCTGAGGACGCGACATAACGAATCTGGGTAGGGGTTGGAAGGAAAGAGTGAAATGAGCGGCGTGGGAACAGCAGAATAGGAACGTCACAGATGAGGCAACAACCACCCTCCCCCACCAATAAAAAGCAATAACGATAAAAGACACCCCTCCCCCCCCCCCCCCATAAAAAAAAAAGAAAACCGACAAAGCACAATATGGAATATTGATCATCAGCATCAATCATAATCTGGAACCTTAATAATCAGCAACAATAACAATCAGGGACATCATCATCAGTAATAACACCATGGGACCTTAACAGAGTAGTGGCAGTTTGGAAACTTAAATTGCTATGCCAGTTCGTGGTGCCAGTTTGGGATCGGAAAGTCTACATACATTTTAGGATCCTTAAGTGTGATAACAATTTGGGATCTTAATATTTAACTCAGGGACCTTAAGGTGTAACGGAAATTTTCCATATCTTTGATATGTGATAAGGAATTTAGAGTGTGATATATAAACTTCTGGGACTTAAAATATAACTTCTGATAGCAATCTGGGATCTGGAAGCATAATACGTATCAAGGTCCTCCTTCAGTGTTTCCTTATGAGATAGTCTGAAGAATTTTGCTAGTATCTTTTGACTTCAAAAGTTATTTTCAGCAGTTGGTTCCACGCAAAGCACATTGGTCCAGTATGAAAAAAACAACAAGCAAACCAATAAAACCTTAACAACAACAACAAACAAACCAATAAAACCTTAACAACAAACAACAACCAATAGAACCTTAACAACAAACCAATAAAACCTTCACAACAAAAAAACAATAAAACCTTACTAACAACAACTACAAACCAATAAAACCGTAACAATAACAAACAAACCAATAAAACCTTAGCAACAACAAACAAACCAATAAAACCTTAAAAACACCAAACAAGCCAATAAAACCTTAACAACAACAACATACCAATAAACCTTGATAAAAACAAAACAAACCTATAAACCTTAATAACTACAACAAACAAACCACTCAAACCATAACAACAGCAAACAAAGCAATAAAATCTGAACAACAACAGCATGTCATCATAACAATCTCCTTGGAATGTCCAGCTTCTTGCTCTCCTCATTGTGATTGCCTCCCTGCTTACTGTCCTCAGTGTTCCAGGTCTGACTCTCCCTCACTGTTCTCTGTGCTTATCACACATGACACTGTTCTCTGTGCTTATCACACATGACACTGTTCTCTGGGCTTATCACACATTACACTGTTCTCTGTGCTTATCACACATTGCGCTGTTCTCTGTGCTTATCACACATGACACCGTTTTCTGTGCTTATCACACCTGACACTGTTCTCTGTGCTTATCACACAGTACACTGTTCTCTGTGCTTATCACACAGTACACTGTTCTCTGTGCTTATCACACCTGACAGTTTTCTGTGCTTATCACACATGACACTGTTCTCTGTGCTTATCACACATGACACTGTTTTCTGTGCTTATCACACATGACACTGTTCTCTGTGCTTATCACACATGACACTGTTCTCTGTGCTTATCACACATGACACCGTTTTCTGTGCTTATCGCACCTGACACTGTTCTCTGTGCTTATCACACAGTACACTGTTCTCTGTGCTTATCACACATGACACTGTTCTCTGTGCTTATCACACAGTACACTGTTCTCTATGCTTATCACACATGACACTGTTCTCTGTGCTTATCACACATGACACTGTTCTCTGTGCTTATCACACATCACATTGTTCTCTGTGCTTATCACACATGACACTGTTCTCTGTGCTTATCACACATGACACTGTTCTCTGTGCTTATCTCACATGACACTGTTCTCTGTGCTTATCACACATTACACTGTTCTCTGTGCTTATCACAAAAGACACTGTTCTCTGTGCTTATCACACATTAGGCAAGGCATCACTGCCACTGATCAGTTCAACATCAACAGGGAACCACCCCACAGCCTGTCCTGTACACTGTGTCTGGCAACACAAAGACAATCCGCCAACATGACCTAGTTCTTCGGCTCTACAGTCACAGTCATCGTGGAGGACCAAGCACACACACACACACACACACACACACACACACACACACACACACACACACACACACACACACACACACATGATTTAAAAGATATCGATCACTCTGAGATCAATACAAGTTTTTTCACGGCAAGAAAGGTTAGGGTTTTATTTTTTCGGATAAAACTGAATGCGTTCATCACTAAATATAGCAAAAATATAAAATGTTTGTGCGGTGAGAAAATTACAAACAGTCACATAATTTTTGAATGTAAGAGCCTAAAACCATTCTTACCCTCTTTCTCGGAAAAATCCTTGGATAAGATTTTTTAAAATCTTAATTTGGCATTTGGTATAACAAAATCTTTAATGGATAGTTATTTAGGAATTTGTTATAGTTTTACGTAAATCAAATTCCTAAATAACTATCCATTAAAGATTTTGAAGAAGAGAAGTGCCCACCAGGCTCACCTTGCACAGCCATCTTGTCCAGCAAAGAAAGCTGCCTTTCGTCTTACATGCAGCAACCTCCAGCGCCAGCTTAGAGTTATCCAAAACGAGTGGTGGACTAACCTCGCCCAGAAAACTCAGCTCTGCGCTGACACAGGTGACTACAGAGGCTTCTACGAAGCTTTGAAGGCAGTCT
>CM060341.1:41189444-41191446 GCA_030674155.1 Stramonita haemastoma | reverse complement strand
GTGTGTGTGTTGTGTGTGTGTGTGTGTGTGTGTGTGTGTTTGCATGCTAGTGTGATGTGTGTGTGTTTGTGTGTGTGTGTGTGTGTTGTGTGTGCCGCGTGTGTGTGTGTGTGTGTGTGTGTGTGTGTGTGTGTGGGCTGTGTGTGTGTGTGTGTGTGTGTGTGTGTGCGCCCGTGTGTGTGTGTGTGTGTGTGTGTGTGGGTGTGTGTGTGTGTGTGTGTGTGTGTGTGTGTGTGTGTGTGTGTGTGTGTGTGTGTGTGTGTGCTGTGGTTTTGTGCGTTGCTTTGTTTGTGTTTAGTGTGTTTGCGCGCGCGCGCGCGTGTGTGTGATGTGAATGTGTGTATATATATGTGTGTTGTCGTTTGTTATTTGTGCTTACGTGTGAAAGGAAGGCCCAGTGGTCAGCCCGATACTAGCAGAATTCCATCAGTTTGAACTGAGCAGTATAGGACAACATATCAAAGAGCTGTCCTATGAAATAGGGGTTCTGCATAATGTGTGATAATTATGGTGTGTATATAAAATGTAAAAATCAGAGACAACATATCAACTAAACTTCCTATGAAATAGGGGTTCTATATAAACCGTGATATGGTGTGTATAATAAATGTATAGATTTGTGACAACATTTCAAAGAACCCTCCTATGAAATAGGGGTTCTATGTAAACCATGATATGGTGTGTATAATAATTGTATAGATTTGTGACAAACATAAGAAATCCCCAGACCAGACGCTTTTTTGAAAGCCTGCATAAAGTAGGGCTCAAATGAAGCAGGAGACAAACTTTAATCATTCTCTGTGGTCTTGTCTCTGTCTACCTCTGGGTTTTGATATACCTGTTAGTACTTGCCAGGTTGATTTTTGTAGGTGTGATCATTTTTATATTTGACATTTTGTCCTTAATGTTTTATAGTGATTATTTAAACATTTGAAAAATTGTTCTATCACTTGCAGAGACATTCTTTGCTGCAAACTAGTTGCATTCGTGGACAGTTTTGAAGAATTGTTGATTTTATTTTGTAACGCGACCCGGTATACAAGCACACCCTGTGAAAGGCAATAGTAGTGGTGTGCAGTTGGCACTGTTGTCGTCAATGTCCTAACAATTTTTCTTCAAAATCATTGAAATGGGGAAACTGTCTGTAGCTCCGGCACAGAATCACAAAGAGCCATTGAGTATGGACTGAATGAGCTTTGAAAGGAGGTAGAGCTATGATTGTACGTAGACATTACACGCACGCACACACACACACACACACACACACACACACACACACACACACACACACACACACACACACACACACACACAAACGTTATGCACTGACAACACAATGAGTAGACAGCGCAGTCCTCGTTTTAAACTGTACATAGTCGCACACTTTTAATACGAGTTTTAAAATGTGACGAGGTGATAGCCCTGATATAGCCTATGTGGTCGGCGGGGCTATAAGCAACATAATTGGATTGGATGGCGCAGTCCTGAAAACCAGAGCAGCCTCAGTGTCGCTGTTTTCATTTCCTGCTGTCAGCCATGACACCACGGCAGTCTGCTTGCTGCACTTCAGGCAGTGGTTTGTTTTGTGTGTTCACCCCCTGAATCCTGACTGTGACACCTGCTGACGTCACCACTGTATGAAGTGACCACTGTATGAAGTGACCACTGTATGATGTGACCACTGTATGATGTGACCACTGTATGATGTGACCACTGTATGATGTGACCACTGTGTGATGTGACCACTGTGTAATGTGACCACTGTATGATGTGACCACTGTATAATGTGACCACTGTGTGATGTGACCACTGTATGATGTGACCACTGTATGAAGTGACCACAGTGTGATGTGACCACTGTATGAAGTGACCACTGTGTGATGTGACCACTGTATGAAGTGACCACTGTATGAAGTGACCACAGTGTGATGTGACCACTGTATGAAGTGACCACTGTATGATGTGGCTCTGCTATCCTGCTGGCCAGTAAGGTAAGTGTTCT
>CM060341.1:41176944-41184444 GCA_030674155.1 Stramonita haemastoma | reverse complement strand
AAAAGACTAAGGACTGTAGAGCATACTTGGAATCAACACAGAGTAATACTTGTAAATATGTAGATGGAAAATTCAGCGATTAATTCAAAGCCATTACGATGGCAACAAATTCAGCTGAGAAAATAGACAACAAAAAACAACAATGTACAATACAGACTTACAGACTTTTCAATATCCAGAGCTGGAATTACAAATTGAGCACCTGCAACTCTCTCTCTCTCTCTCTCTCTCTCTCTCTCTCTCTCTCTCTCTCTCTCTCTCTCTCTCTCTCTCTCTCTCTCTCTCTCTCTCTCTCTCTCTCTCTCTCTCTCTCTCTCTCTCTCCTCTCTCTCTCTCTCTCTCTCTCTCTCTCTCTCTCTCTCTCTCTCTCTCCTCAATAGACTATGTCTCAACCCTATGGGATTATGCCAGTGCAAACACTATGAAACCCTTATTAAGTCTGTATAAACGTGCTCTCAAACTTTTCCTCCTGAAGAAACAACCTTACTTGAAGTGGATTATACTCAAGTATTCTCCCCTATAACAAAGACTAAAATATAACAAAGGCATCATGATGTTTAAGATTATGGCAGGAGCTGTCCCCACATCCTTAAGAGATACATTTCCAATGAATCATTCCAGAAATACTGAAAAGCCCAGTGTCCCAATCCCAAGAATAGACTTGTTCAATTCTAGTTTACTATACTCAGGCCCTGTGCTGTGGAACTCCCTTCCCGATTCAATTAAACAGCACCAGTCATTGACGACCTTCAAAATTCACCTTCTAATCCACTTGATGCATCAAAACTAATGAACCAGTCCTCATCCTGTTGGATACATATAATTCTCCCCCCTTTCTCTCTCCTCCTCTGTGTGTGTGTGTGTGTGTGTGTGTGTGTGTGTGTGTGTGTGTGTGTGTGTGTGTGTGTGTGTGCGTGTGCGTGTGCGTGTGTAAATGTTTTTATTTGTATCTTATCATTGTGTAGTTGTAACTGATTTCAAAGAGTATTTTTTATATTTTATTTTTCGTATCACATTTATCATATGGTATATTTTCTATATATGCATATCTAGAAAGATAGAGAGTACTAAGTGATGATATTATTGGTCAGTGGAAATGTGTACGCAACACTTCCTGGCTTAAAATGTACTGTGTACTCTCTCTCTCTCTCTCTCTCTCTCCTCTCTCTCTCTCTCTCTCTCTCTCTCTCCTCTCTCTCTCTCTCTCTCTCTCTCTCTCTCTCTCTCTCTCTCTCTCTCTCTCTCTCTCTCTCTCTCTCTCTCTCTCTCTCTCTCTCTCTCTCTCTCTCTCTCTCTCTCTCTCTCTCTCTCTCTCCTCTCTCTCTCTTCCTCTCTCTCTTACCTGTTGTCTAAACATGTTATAATCCATATTGAGAAATACTTTATTCACATTTTGTACTATTTAATAATCACGTGTTGAATGTAGTTGATTTTGTGTAACCTTTTAATCTTCAAGTAAGCTGAATAACTATGTCCATCATGATTACAAAATGGTTATGAACGTGATTTTTATGACCATAATCATAAGATTAAGGTATTAGAATATGTATGTCCCAATATACATGCCTTACAGCGGATGGATTCCTTTTGTGTTCCGTTACATGATTTGATTAAAATTAGGCATATACTTCCTTTAGAATGAAGTTTATTGATGACATGAGCGCCACAAGCAGAGACGATCATTGCTGAAGACCAGGCAGGCTTCAGGGCAGGACGAAGTACAACAGAGCACATTTTTAATCTAAGAATACTATGCGAGAAGTACCTTCAGCATCAGCAAGACCTTTACCATGTTTTTGTGGATTTCAAAAAGGCCTTTGACAGGGTATGGCATGCAGCTCTGTGGGCTACCATGAGGCTGTAAAACATCAATGCCAACCTGATCAGAGTCATTGAGCTGTACAACAAGGCCACTAGTGCAGTCTATTTCAATGTTGGCATAGGGTATTGGTTCAAGACGACGGTCAGCGTCAGACAAGGCTGCCTGCTCTCACCTACTCTCTTTGACATCTTCCTTGAGAGAATCATGACTGATGCACTGGAAGATCATGAAGGAACAGTCGGTATTGGATGCAGAAGAATTTGGAAATGGTACAAAGCTTCAAGTATCTGGGAGCAATTGTAACAGACAAGGGATCCAAGCCTGAAATACTCGCAAGGATTGCACAGACAGTTACAGCACTGACAAAATTGAAGACCATTTGGAAGAAAAGGAACATCTCGCTAAGCTTAAAGATCAGGCTGATGCGCACTCTGGTCATCTCAATATTCCTGTATGCTTGTGAGTCATGGACCCTCACAGCAGATCTGGAGAGGACAATACAGGCCACAGAAACGAGATGCTTTCGCAGACTCCTTGGCATCTCTTACAAAGACCACATTACTAATGAGGAAGTGAGATTCAGAATCGTTCAAGCCATCAGTCCCTTTGAAGATCACCTGACCATATTAAAAAAACACAAACTGAAGTGGTATGGGGACGTCGCAAGATCAACAGGGCTTGCCAAGACGATTCTGCAAGGAACTATGCAAGGCGGGAGAAAGAGAGGCAGGCAGAGAAAGAGACGGGAGGACAACATCCGAGAGTGGACAGGCCTCAGGCTGAGTGACACCCTGAGAAAGGTCGAGGACAGAGGGAAATGGAGAGAGCTGGTTGCAGGTCTTCCGTGGCGCCCCTACGGTCTAAATAGACTACGGGATAGAAGAAGAATACATCTAAGAGGTAGGCCCAGTAGCAAACCTGAAAACAAACAGATATAACCAGTTCGCACTGGTATGTATCACCATGTAAACAATTGCTATCTTCCCCCTCCTTGTAAAAAAGCAGAATAAAAAGGGTTTCTTGCATAGGCCATGACATGACATGTCCTACAAGTAATAACTCTAGGCCATTAATCAACACCCATGCACCTTTAAAAAAGTTTTCAAAAAGTGCTACTTAACACACTGCACAAATCAAACATTAACCAAAGACGAATAGCTCTGTCTGTGTCTGTCTGTCTCTTGCTCTCTATCTGTCTGTCTGTCTGTGTCTGTCTGTCTGTCTGTCTCTCTCTCTCCCTGCTGTAGTCCTTGTTGTTGTTGTTGTTGGTAGTGGTGGTGGGGGCGTTTATCATCCAAAGCCATTCAAGATGTTGGATGATGAGATGGTCAGGATTTAACAGCTGTGTTTACAGTGTTTGATTTTCATGTGGGTGTCTGTCTGGGGAAGCCTGAATCAAATCAGTATCATGTGTAACTAGCAGGTGTTCTAGCTGTTGAAACACTTCCTATTGCTTCTGCTGTTTCTGCTGCTGTTGTTTCTGCTGCTGTTTCTGCTGCTGTTGTTTCTGCTGCTGTTGTTTCTGCTGTTTCTGTTTCTGCTGCTGCTGTTTCTGCTGCTGTTTCTGTTTTTGATGGTTTTTGCTGTTGCTGTTTTTGCTGCTTCTGTTGCTACTACTGTTGATGTTGCTATTGCTGCTGTTGATATTACTGCTGTTAATATTGCTGCTGTCGACATTGCTATTTTTGATGCTGCTATTGATATTGCTGCTGTTGCTATTGTTGTTGTTGATGTTGCTGCTCTTGTAGCTGTTGATGTTGATATTGCTGTTGTTGCTGCTGTTGCTGTGGTTGATGTTGCTGCGGTCCTTGCTGTTGCACTGTGATAACTCACAGTCATTGAGTTCATCCAATGTTTCTTCCTTCATTCTCTGTAAAGACACTGTGGTCTGTACACTTGCAGCACCCTCAGAATAATGGCCACGTCAGCAAACACTGGTGTGGTGAAAACGTCAGAAGAGGCTGGTGACGTCACTGTGGCAACAGGCAGTGTCCAAGTTGTTGTCAGATACCAGCCTGAGAGCCAAGTGTCTGTCCTTCAAGGTAGGTGTGACTGACAGTGACATCAGCAGTTGTCTGTGCCTGAAGGTGGGCTTATTGACGTCACTATACTGACATCACACACATACACATACACACATGCACGCGCACACGCATGTATGCTCGCTCCCGCACACACACACACACACACACACACACACACACACACACACACACACACACACACACACACACACACACACACATACCTCCCCCCACAAACACATATATAGGTATACTAATGCACGCACGCACGTACGCACACACACACACACACACACACACACACACACACATACACAAACATCTTGGCACACTTAAAATTTGTTCAGCTTATTGCATGAGTAGGCCCTTGTGTGTCGGTGGTAACAGATGACAAAATTTACAAAACTGTATCCATACAGGGACTTGATGCAAAAACAACAACAACCAAACAAATTAGTGCTATAACCATTATCCTCGATATAAAAGAATGAATGAACAGTTAAGAAAAAAACCAAATGAATAAATAAACATAGTATTACTGTGGGAATGGATGATAACATTTACAAATCTGCATACACAAGGGGACTAGAAGTGAAACAGCACATGAGTTCTTCGTCCATTATCGAAATAAAAGGATAAAAGAATTGAATAAAATAGAACACACACACACACACACACACACACACACACACACACACACACACACACACACACACACACATACATACATTGGGACGGGCATACATGCAAAAACACAGAAAGATACATGTATGCATGTGCAAGCATGAACACACTTGAACAGCTCTAATCTTGAATCTTGAATCTTGTGTGTGTGTGTGTTTGTGTTTGTGTATTTGTGTGTGTGTGTGTGTGTGTGTGTGTGTGTGTGTGTGTGTGTGTGTGTGTGTGTGTGTGTGTGTGTGTGTGTGTGTGTGTGTGTGTAAGCGCGTGCGCGCGAGCGTGTGTGTGTGTGTGTGTGTATACATTCAGGTGATTATTGGCATTCTTGTATTCTGGTGTCACTGGCTGTGCAGGCAACAGCAACCTGACTATAGACAGGGAATGGCAGGAGTACGTGTTCACACCAGACTTGATGACTGCTGATAAAATTCTACAGAAAGAAGGCTTCGTCATACTGTGTGGACCCCCAGGCTCTGGCAAGACCACCCTGGCCAATGCCCTGTCCAGACGCAGCAGACAGCAGGGCTTTTGCCCATACACCTTGGACAGCCTAGAACGCTGGACATCCAATGTGGGACAGCAGCAGCAGCGCAGTGTGGTGGTGTTGGATGGGGTTTTTGGCCATGTGCTTGTCCACAGTCAGCAGCTGAACTGCTGGAGGGTAATCCTCAACACTGTACTGGAGCAGATCAAAGGGGGAATGTGCAGGCTGGTCATCACAGTCTACCCACACGTGCTGCGGGAACTTCAGCGACGGGAAAATAGACTGTCCAGCCCTTTCAGAGACCTCACTGCTGTGGTGAGTTTGATCTATGATATACCCACAAAGGCTAAAAATGAACTGTTGGATTTTCATTTGAAGAGAGTGCCTGAAGAAATAGATACTGACCAAAAAACTCAGATTGTGAAAGACATTCTGGACAAGGATGTGAGTGGACCAGTCTTTCCATGGTGCTGTGGTTACATGGTGGAACACTGGACGAATTCAGGGGATCCTGCCGCCATATTTTCCACCCCAGCTGAGGCCTACACTGAGCTGCTGAAAGACATGGTCCTGGACAAAAGTCAGGGAGGTGTCTTTGCTGCAGTGTTAGCACTGGCCATGAGGGGAGTGTCTCTTTTCCTGCACAACCCGTCACAGGCCTCACCTCATCTGAAAGAACTTGGATTTGAAGCATTTTCTGACGACACACTGGAAGCATATGCAGACGACCTGAAGGGCTTCATACTGTCAGGAACTACGTTCTGCAGTCGGGTTCTGTACGAGGCTACAGGGCTGGCTATGGGCCGTCACTTCCGATTGCCCACACTGCTGAAAGTATGTGATGTTCCCTTCCTGGTAAAGTACGTCCATCTGTCAGTCGAAGAAAGACTAATGCCAGATGGTCCACCCTTCAATGTTTTTGTCACTGTGGGCTCAGTTCCCATCTGGTCTGCAAACAGAGAGGAGAGTGAGAAGAATGTACAGGCATTGGTGGAGAGAATCTATACAGACATCATTCAAGGTGACCTGCAACGGATCTGTCAGCACCCCTGTCTTCAGTGTCCTCAGTTTCTGCAAGAATTGGACAACTATTGTGCCAAGGACCCCAGAGAATTATACAACTGTTGAATGCTGTGGATTCTGTGCATAAACTGCCACTACTGTACTGGTCTGCCTTCCTTCCATCTGATGATCTGTCACGCTGGTGTCTGTCCAAGATGCAGACAAACACAAAGTTGCCTATGCTTTCTATAATGGCGTGTTCACTCTTTGATTCTGCTACACAGAAGTCAGACGTCAGATGTCAGGACTTTGTTCACCAGATGACAACCCCAGAACATGTCAAACAGCTACAACACGTCATGGATTTCCCCCTGCTCAAAACTGACCAGTGCCTGACAAAGGAGGTAGGCCAACACGTTGAAAGCATCACCAAGATGGAGTCAGGTCCAGGTAGACTGCTGTACCTCTGTGACCCCTCCTTGCCCATCTCACCTGAAATTGTCAGGCTGCAGAGGACTGCTGACAAATGGCAGCTCCAGGTTAAGAACAGAGGTGACTGGTATCTGGTGTTGCGACTGCTGTCAGACAGGGAGGTGAGTGAGGCAGACCGTGATGGTAACTCCCTGCTTCACCTTGCCATCAGCTGTGGGCAGTACACAGCTGTCACACTGTGTCTGAAAGCCGGTGCAGGGATCACCCAGTGCAACAGACAGGGAGTGACACCCTATCAGCTGGCTCACACATCACGTGCATGGCTACCCAAGGACAGAACACCTCTTCAGAACATGGGCACACTAACAGGACGTTTTGGAGATATGGACAAAGCAGACGTACAGCTTCACCTACTTGAAGGTGGTGGTGTGAAAGCCAAGGACAGTGAAGGACAGACAGGTCTGCACGTGGCGTGTGAAAAAGGATGGCGTGACCTTGTTGGTCTGTACATTGAGCTGGGTGCTGATGTGACTGCTGCTTCAAGGAATGGACAGACAGCGCTGCACTTTGCTTGTTGGTGTAAATCACAGACTGACTCAGCTGACATCACCCGTCTCCTTCATCAGGCTGGTGCTGACGTCAACACACAGAATGATCGTGGTAACACACCACTTCTGTTTGCTGTCATGAATGATTACTCAGACACAGCTGAACTGCTGATACGTCATGGTGCTGATGTCAACACACAGAATAAACATGGTGACACACTACCTATGTTTGCTGCCTTGGAAGGTTACTCAGACACAGCTGAGCTGCTGATACGTCATGGTGCTGACGTCAACACACAGAATGAAGATGATGACACACCACTTCTGTGTGCTGCCTGGAAAGGTTATACAGACACAGCTGAACTGCTGATACGTCATGGTGCTGACGTCAACACACAGGATAGAGATGGTTACACACCACTTCTGTTTGCTGCCTGGAAAGGTTACACAGACACAGCTGGACTGCTGATACGTCATGGTGCTGATGTCAACACACAGAATAAAGAT
>CM060341.1:41162967-41174344 GCA_030674155.1 Stramonita haemastoma | reverse complement strand
GTGCCCCACAACAAGCAGGTCTCATAGTCAGTCCAGTATACTGGACACACTGAAACGAATGGGGTCAAAAGATGGGAGCAAAATGGGTAAACAAGGGTCAGGAGGGGGGACTAAGACACGATCAAAAAGTGTCCATAACAAATAGGACATCGGCCAGGCCTATAAAGTGAGAAATCAAAATTCACATATGAATGATGTGTGTCATAGTTTCATAAATACTTCTTTTACAAAAGGTTGCTTAAAATTTCTCAATTACAATGTAAATGGGTTGCTTCCTAAGCTAGATGACAGTGATTTCATTCAGTATGTTAAATCTCATGATATCATATGTTTAACTGAAACATTCATAGCCACAGATTTTGAATCAGATTTGTTCAGTGATTTTCTAATATTTACGGCAAAAGCTTTAAAACTATCCCACCGGGGTAGATACTCTGGTGGTGTAGTTGTGCTGATTAAGAAAAGATTTTCCCCATTTGTAAAATATATTCCAGTGTCTGTAGATAACGCTATTGCTGTTCAAATAGATAAAACTTTATTTGGTACGGACAAAGATGTTATATGCATATGTGTTTATATTCCTCCATGTGATTCAAATTATTGGAAGGTCAATCAAGATGGTTACGGCATAGAATTGTTAGAGCAGTGTTATTTGCAATTACAAGAAAGGTTTGATGATTTCTATGTTTTAATTTTTGGTGATATGAATGCTAGAACTGCTGATCGTAATTATTGTTTTGTGGATTCTGATTTTTCAAGCTCATTGGTGTATGAAAAAAGTGATTTTCCTCGTAACTCCCTTGACAGTAACTGTAATGCATTTGGAGAGCAACTACTTGAGTTGTGTAGTATGTTTGATTGCCTTATTTTAAATGGATTAAGTGAACAAGGTCTGGATAACAGTTTTACGTATGTTTCTAACTCTGGTTGCAGTGTTGTGGATTATTTTATCATTTCTACTGAACTGTATATGAACTTGCATGCTATTTCTCTTGAAGTGCAAAACCTAACTGAATCAGATCACTTACCAGTTGTGCTTTTGTGTGATCTTGGTGAAAGTGGCTTTGCCAAAGAAGAGCTTAAAAATCAGAATGTAAAACAAAATGTCATTGAAAAAAGCATTTGGAAAATAGAGAAAGAGGCAGAATTTGTGAAAAAAATGAAAAGTGAAGCTATCCAAGATATGCTCAAAGCAGCTAATGACAAATTAGATTATGATGTAAATGAGGCTCTGACTTTATTTGTGAAATGTTTGAATAGTGCCAGTAGCTGTATGTTGACAAAATGTTATCCATGCAAACATAAACATCGCTCAAAATGGTTTGATAATGAATGCTTAATAGCTAAACGAATTTCTAGGGAAAAGCTATCAATTTTTCGTGTATCAAGAAGTGACAATGACCGGGAGAATTATGTACAAGCTCGAAAGATGTATAAAAACTTGATAAAGCAGAAAAAAACGAAATTTTAAAAGAGAAAAAGCTGCTGCACTTGCGTCAGACATGCTCGACCCAAAATCATTTTGGAAGGAAGTCAGAAATATGGGATGCACGCATAAAACAAATAAAACAAGTAGTAATATTACTTTAAATGACTGGTATAGTCATTTCAAAAATGTCTTTGGAAATGATAACAATGACCACCAGGACATACCAGTTTTTGATGAACATGAAGAACCAAATCATTTTTTAAACAGAGTTATAACAGAAGAGGAAGTACAACATGCTATAAAAAGACTAAAAAGTGGCAAAGCAACTGGACTTGATGGCGTATGTGCAGAAATGCTTAAGTCCAGTGGAAAAGATGTTGTGTTATTTTTGACAAAGTTGTTCAATAATTTATTTGATAAAGGTGAGTATCCACAAGAATGGGCTAAAGCAATTGTAATACCTTTACACAAAAAGGGTGATACAGAAAACATGGATAATTATAGGGGTGTTTCTCTACTTAGTATACTGTCTAAATGTTATACCACTATTTTGAATTCTAGATTGTATTTATGGCTTGAAGAGAACATGCTGATCTCTGAATCTCAAGCTGGTTTTCGAAAACATTATTCTACTGTTGACCAGATTTTTACTCTATATGCTACAGTCCAAAAATGTTTAAGTAAAAAGGGCCAAAAGTTATATGTTGCTTTCATAGATTTTAGAAAAGCATTTGACTCTGTCCACCATGGTAAACTTTTAGAATGTCTGAGAAACAACGGGATAAAAGGAAAGTTTTTGTGTTCTTTGAGATCCATGTATAGCTCTCTTCTGTCTTGTGTAAGGGTGAATTTTCAATTGTCCGACTTTTTTGCTTGTCCTGTTGGTGTACGTCAAGGATGTGTATTAAGCCCTAATCTGTTTTCGTTGTTCATTAACCAGCTAGCTGACTATATTTCATTGAATGGAAAACATGGTATTCAAATGTTACCTGAACTTACTGATTTATTCCTATTACTTTTTGCTGACGACGTTGTTTTACTGTCTAATACCCCTTCAGGTCTTCAGAATCAGTTAAATTGTCTTAAGGTTTGTTGTGAGAATTTGAAATTAAATGTAAATAAGGATAAAACTAAAATTATGGTATTTCGTAAAGGTGGCTTTCTCGGTGAAAAAGAAAAGTGGTTCTTTGATAATGTTGCACTAGAAGTTGTAAATGAATACTGTTATCTGGGTTTCAATTTCACTACTAAAATTAGTGCTAAACGAGGTACAAAGCATCTGGTGACAAAGGGGAAAAAAGCACTTCTGAGTGTGAATAAAATTTTCAAAACATATTTGGACATGTCTCCAAGCACTTTCTTTAAGATTTTTGACTCAAAAATACAGCCAGTTTTACTGTATTCATCTGAAATTTGGGGATTCCAACGTTTAAATGACATCGAGAAAGTTCACCTCAGGGCATGTAAAAGGTTTCTAGGCGTCCCAACACGTACTCCTAATAAAATGGTGTATGGTGATTTGGGACGTTATCCCCTTTATGTTAATTCTTATATAAATTCATTAAGATACTGGTTTAAACTGTTAGCAATGGAACAACAACGACTACCACGTAAAGCTTACGAAATGTTACTGTGTTTAGATGAAAAGGGAAAAGACTGTTGGGTGTCACAGATACGAATAATTCTTTGTGTATCAGGATTTACTGTAGTTTGGCTGCACCAGGGTGTTGGAAATGTAAAAACTTTTCTTAATATGTTCAAACAGCGTCTGATTGACATGTTCATACAGGAATGGTCTGGTGCTTTAAGAGACAGAGAAACATACAGGCATTACCGATCGTTCAAAACCGTGTTTGAGAGGGAGAAATATCTTACAACTACTGATGTATACTGTTTTAGAGTTGCACTTGCACAGATAAGATTTGGTGTTTTACCCCTTAACAATAACATGCATCGCTATAGTGAATCAAATCAAAGAAAATCATGTCCCTTTTGCACATCCAAAATTGAAAATGAAAAGCATTTTCTGTATGAATGCCTTATGTACTCTGATATACGATCAAAATTTTTAAGAGACTCAGTTTATCTACCAATATCAATATTGCTTCAGTTACAAAGTGAGCAGCACAAAGAGAATTTGTCTAGATTTATTTTCCATGGCATTAAAAAACGATCTAGAATTGTGTTAGGTGAGGTTTGATATGTAAGTTATGCGGTATGACTCAATGATTTCCCAACAAACTCATCCTGCGTCTTTTTGTTTGGTTGTATAGACGTAAAATTAATGTTGTAATTGTAATAATACTATGATCTCTGATCGAAATGAAGTAATTGAGGTTTATCGTTCCGACTCATTGACGCAATCCCATGGTTGACTTGTTTGTACTATGATACTTCTTCCCGTATTGTTTTGATCTGTTATTAATTGTGTTATTGTGTTATTATTTTGCAGATCTGCTATCGGATGTCTATGATACCAGAGGCGATGCAATTATTGATGATGAGCTGTAAACACACACACACACACACACACACACACACACACACACACACACACACACACACACACACACACCCTCCCTCTCTCTCTCTGTCTCTCTCTCTCTCAATTGTTTGACAACTTTCAGACATCGTAAACATTGAATGTCAGTATATTTGAATGTTATATTATTATATGTTTTCTTTATTACACCATGTTTTGTACGCTTAAATTTTGTTGTAAATTTGACTTACTGACAAGCATGTCTCCTGCAGCCCCCCCCCCCCCCCCCCCCCTTCCATTCATTTATTTTTGTTTTTTTCTTCATCTGTTTGTATAATGGCCTGTGGCCGATGTACAATAAACATCCGAGTTCCGAGTTCCGAGTTCTCTCTCGCTCACTCTCACTCACTCACTCTCTCTCTTTCATTCTCCCTCTCTCATTCTCTCTCTCTCATTCTCTATCTCACTCTCTCTCTCTCATTCTCTATCTCACTCTCTCTCTCATTAACATCAGTACTGACTCCACTCTCCCCAAAAGTCCTTCGGATGAGACTTTAAACCGAGGTCCCGTGTGTGAACGCACGCAGAACATCTTGCGCACATGTTAAATCCTGTTCCGCTTTTCGTAAGAGTAGGCCATCGTGTGCCGGTGGGAACAGATGACAATATTTACAAAACTGCATACACACGGGGACCGGATGAAAAAAAGCATATGATTGCTTATTCTGTTATCCTCGATATAAAGAATAAATAAATAAATAAATAAATAAATTCTCTCTCTCATTCTCTCTTTCTCACACACACACACACGCGCGCACGCACACACACGCACGCACGCGCGCACACGCACACGCGCACACGCACGCACGCACACGCACGCACACGCACGCACACGCACGCACACACAAGCACACGTACACACACACACACACGCACACGCACACGCACACACGCACACACGCACACACAAACACACACAAACACACACAAACACACACACACTCTAAAGTCTCCACTATTTTGAAGGAATGATAAATTTTCCCTTTTCTATCACTCCTTTTCTATCTTTTCCCTTAACCACAGTCCACTCTCACTTTTTTCTTATTATTTTTTACCTTCGCAGTCAATTCTCTCGCCTTTTCCCCTAAGCAAGTCTGACAGATATATTTTTTTTTCATTTTCAGATGTTGTGACATTTTAGGACATCGCTTTCAAGGACAGCGCTACAGTCAAGGAAAAGGACTTTCCAGTGACCAACAAAAACTGACACCAACTGGTTACGCCAAGCACATCTCCAAGGAAGAACATTTCTATGACTGTCCTGGGTTGACCCTCAGGGTTGACCAGGGCGTTGATACAAGGAAGATCAGTAGAGTTGGTTTTAAAGCCTAGTTTTAATCTGTATAGAGTTGCACTTTTTTAAAATTTGAGATAAATTGACAAGGTGACAGCTCCGATATGGTCTCTGTGGTCGGTGGGGCTATAAACAAGATTAGGGTGGATTGGATTTTGTGATTATTTGCTGTTGTTTTTGCCTTCATTGAAATCAGTTAAAAAGAGCCTCCCCCCCCCCCCCCCCCCCCCCCCCCAAAAAAAAAAATTCCTCAGCTACAGCTCCGAGGTTTACCGATAGAGTTTTGCATATGTGACTGTTTTTGCCCACCATTAAGGTAGCCGCAATCCGAATTCAGGGTTGATGTCTAAATTTCCTAAGAGTTTATTTCACAAAACAGAAGTGTCAGATAATTTTTAGGGAATTGATGTCTGCTGTGTTGTGGTATTAATGGGGTGTGGGGCGGGGCGGGGCGGGGCGGGGCGGGGCGGGTTGTGTGGCGAGTGTTGTGTTTTGTGCTATTTAGTGTTTGTTGTGTGTGTTGGTGTGTGTGTGTGTGTGTGTGTGTGTGTGTGTGTGTGTGTGTGTGTGTGTGTGTGTGTGTGTGAAGGTGATAGTTGTGGGGAGGAAGGGAACAAATTTCAGGAGGAAAATGGGTGCACGTTTAGAGCAGTGGGGATAGAAAGAGGGCTGCTGATGCAATTTTATTCTTTTCTATTCCTAGGCTAGAGCTCCAAGGTTCACCATTAGTCAGAGGGGTGCTTTTGCAATCATGTTTGTTAACCATTAAGGTAGCTCCATTCCGACTAAGGATATTAAATTTGTGGGCTTTAAAAAAAATGGATGCAACTTGTTCCAAATGTTTTAGACTTTAACTCCCCTCTTATTGATAGCAAAACTGTAATGTTCAGACACCGAAGTCTAATGCACAGCCTCAGCTTTTTGATGAAACAGATAACTGGTTTAAAGCTCCTTACCATTGCAAAATACGTGTAGTCGTTGTGGTCGGAACATCCGAAAAAGGATCTTTAGGGAGTCTGCAGTAAAATGCTTGAGCCTAATATTCTGAACATGGTCGGTAGGATAATAAACATGAAATAACTACCATTGTGTCTATAGCTACATACCATTATTCTATGTGCTATTGTGTCCACATTCGTTCTAACATTCAGACCGACCATCTGACAGACAACCCTTCCCTGTTGTTAACTAACACTAATTCTAACACTAACCTCAACTCTTAACCCTGGCCCCACATGTGGACACAAAAGGCAGGTAGACAACATGGTATATTATGCTGACACACTGGCTAAACACTTTTTTCTTTGGGGTTGAAACGAATTGATTTGAATCGTTTACTAAGAGTATGTAGATAAGCACAGAACAGCTTTGCAGCATGCTTTCAAAAACAAAACGGAGAAAACGCGAACAGCAATAAGTTTTAAAGGCACCAAAGGGATTTTTAAAATGATCATCGTAACAAATGCCAATATCTATAAAATAAAATAAATGGTTCCTTAGCTAGAGTTGTAAGATTCCTCAATGGTCAGAGTTTTTCATATGCAGCCGTTTTTATCCCATCAGTAAGGTAACCGTATCCTGACTGAAGGGATAGAAGAATATATCCTAGATACTACTGCTAGGGTTGGTAGGGGCAGGGGTGCTGGATTTTTAGGGAAAAAGAATGTCAGGAAGGGATGGAGGGATTAGGGTGGGGATGTTGAATGTCCAGGCATATACCATAGAGCCCTGGCCGAGGATGAAAATGGGTTTCTCGTGTTTTTGAGAATCATTTTTTGAGAAAAAAATTTCAAATTCAGTTTTCTTAAGTGTTTACACTCGGTTGTTTGGGTTTTTATTTTTAGATACTAATAGTATTCATATTCGTATTTTATTTTATTTACTTATTTTTTTACATCTGACAACCTTCCTTTTTCTTTTGTTTTTTTCTTTCTTCTGCATATTCGTATTTTATTGTACTGGGAAATATTGAGGCAACCAAACTTTCATTATGTTCAGGGATGAGGTTGAGAGCATTAAAAAAAAATCGACTAGAAAAAGTAGAGATAGCTGGTTTTAGAAATCATGCTTGCATAAATTCAAGGGGAGAGCATTATAGAAAAAAAGTTTGTTCAAAACCAGTAGAGGTGGTTTTATAATAGTGTGTGTGTGTGTGTGTGTGTGTGTGTGTGTGTGTGTGTGTGTCTGTGTCTGTGTGTCTGTGTGTTATTACCATTGATAAAAACCAGAGGTAGAATATCAAAGTCTGCGGGAGGGGGGTGGCGAGGGGAAGGGGGAGAGAGAGAGAGAGAGAGAGAGAGAGAGAGAGAGAGAGAGAGAGAGAGAGAGAGAGAGAGAGAGAGATATGTGGAGTATTTGCTGCCAGCAAGCGTTACGGAATAGTATACCACAGGTATTTGTGAACCTGTGTGTGTGTGTGTGTGTGTGTGTGTGTGTGTGTGTGTGTGTGTGTGTGTGTGTGTCCATGTCCCTGTATGTTGTGTGTTTTTATGGGTGTTGTAAAAATTTTTAAAAAGTAATGCTAAATGAAATAGTAGCAAACTGTTTTTTCTGTGTATGGTCTATAGAAATCTGTTAAACTGCTGGGTTTTTAGCTGTAACCATTATTAACTGATTTTTCATATTTTTGGGAAGGATGGATATGAACAAAGCATTCGCATGTCACAAACAGAAACAATTGTATTTTGATGCAAAAAAAAATTTTCTCTGCACATTTTAGTTAATAGCCTTACATCAGAAAAAAATTCCCTTTTAGTTTTTTCTCAAAATCTTGTATAAGAAAACCATGTTGCCCTTCATTCTGTGAGCATAAGATTACAGACATCTTGAATTGGTGTATCCTGTAAACATATTTCCTTCTTGCCTTTTGCTTTGCTGTAGGTCAGAGACATGCCCATTACCCAGGTCATGGCACTCCCAGCCCATTGATAGACTGCTCCATCTGTATCTCTCCCAGCAGTCTTTGATTTCCATTGTCTTTACAACTGTGCTCTATGATCACCTTTTTTGTTTTTTTGTTTTGCTCAAGCTGGAAAGAAAAGAAAATGGGAAAAAAGATATTGGATGCTTCTCAACGCAATTTTAAGAAAACAGCCAAAATGGTCGATGAAGAACAGTAAAAGATGGAAAAGAGAATGAAGGAAGAAATCAGTAGGAAGAGACGCTAGATGCCCCACTAAAAGCCTGGTTGTGTTAGCAAGACTAAAGGGAAAGATGTCGCATCAACCGCTACTCATTGCTGCATGATCTATTGTCTGCTTTCTCATTTTGGCCAACCTTTGTACTGTATCTGTTATGTCCATTTACGCTAATGTTTAGCAAAATGTTGACTTTACTTTGTCCAACCTTTGTAGTTGTACTGTATCTGTTATGTTCATTTGCGATAATGTTTAGCAAAATGTTGACTTTACTTTGTCCAACCTTTGTAGTTGTACTGTATCTGTTATGTTCATTTGCGATAACGTTTAGCAAAATGTTGACTTTACTTTGTCCAACCTTTGTAGTTGTACTGTATCTGTTATGTTTATTTGCGATAACGTTTAGCAAAATGTTGACTTTACTTTGTCCAACCTTTGTAGTTGTACTGTATCTGTTATGTTCATTTGCGATAACGTTTAGCAAAATGCTGACTTTACTTTGTCCAACCTTTGTAGTTGTACTGTATCTGTTATGTTCATTTGCGATAACGTTTAGCAAAATGTTGACTTTACTTTGTCCAACCTTTGTAGTTGTACTGTATCTGTTATGTTCATTTGCGATAATGTTTAGCAAAATGTTGACTTTACTTTGTCCAACCTTTGTAGTTGTACTGTATCTGTTATGTTCATTTGCGATAACGTTTAGCAAAATGTTGACTTTACTTTGTCCAACCTTTGTAGTTGTACTGTATCTGTTATGTTCATTTGCGCTAATGTTTAGCAAAATGTTGACTTTGTCCAACCTTTGTAGTTGTACTGTATCTGTTATGTTCATTTGCGATAATGTTTAGCAAAATGTTGACTTTACTTTGTCCAACCTTTGTAGTTGTACTGTATCTGTTATGTTCATTTGCGATAATGTTTAGCAAAATGTTGACTTTACTTTGTCCAACCTTTGTAGTTGTACTGTATCTGTTATGTTTATTTGTGCTAACGTTTAGCAAAATGTTGACTTTACTTAAACTGTGTCCCCGTGGCGATGCCGGGGGTTCTTTCAGTATTAATAGCATCCCCACCTTCTGGAAATTCTGTGCTAGACATTTCCACTTTACTATCTCTTTTTTTCTGTCTTTCTCCTTGTCTTTCTATAATTTCTTGTGCTTATTTTCTGCCCTCCCAGTCCACTCCTGCCTTTTTTCAAGCAACTCTTTCAAACAATTTTCTGTTTTCATTATATGACACTCTGCCTGTTTTTGTTTCTGTTCTGGCGACCAGGTAGTGAAACTTGGACACTGGGATGGGCACAGGATGTTTATTCTGCAGTGGTATTTGCCCATGTGGCAATTTTTATGTGTGTTTCTGTACTTAAACATGTTTATCCTTTTTAAACTTTTTAAAGCGTTTCTTTTATAATCTGGGGGTGATAGATTAAGCGGAATTGCTGGTGTCCTCAGCATAGTCTGGTTTATTTGCCTTAAGGAATGAAATAATTTAGGTATTGTCATTTTATTATTTTTTTTCTTCTGAACGGTGTGAGATATCTGAAAGTATTAGGGAGTGTTGGTTTTGAACCTGTAGTTAAAAGTTACTGGAACCACTGAAACTGAATGGGGTGACAGCCCTGATATGACTTTCGTGGTCGGTAGGGCTATAAACATTGATTATAATTACTTAAAATGTGTGTATTCCAAAATTCCAGTGTCGCGAATATTGTAAAATAATGTAGTCTGTTTTGTTTTGTTCCGCCTTTCTATATGCTTTTACTTAGGAGCTCTGGGGAAACATGTACAAAAGAAGAAAATGGTTTAGAGTGATTGTAAACATTTTACGAGTAGTTGAGCAAAACAATTGACTATAGTTTTTTTTTTATAGAAATGTTGCTTTGAATCCTTTGTTCAAATAGAAAAAAGATGTTTCAGCAAGGAATACTGGTGGAAAGCTAGTCTTGTCTAAAGTGTTTCGCTTTTTCCATTTTATTTTCCCGTCAATCATATTTTCAGTTTGTATTGAAACGTTCAGTATGGTTATCTTGGATTTTATTTTCAAAAGGCGATGTTGTTTTTATGTTTGCATTTTTATGTATTCAGTCTAAAATACTGAACCCAGAGTGAAGCAGTTGACCACTGATTTTTTCTGTTATTTTTTTTTCAAACTCGGCATTGTCCATGAATGAATTACATGATGCATGTTTAGTAATTTTTTTTGTTGGCATTTGATTTTTCAATATTCCTTTTGGAGGCTTGAAATGTCTCCACTTATTCTGGGTAATTGCTTTACTTGCATGTAACCATTCCAAACAATGCTCGCATTTTTCACCTTCAAATGAAGGATATGTGTGTAGCTTGTTGCTGTATAGGTTGTTTTTTTTCCTGAAGGACATGGCTTAAAGTACATCCCAAAACTATCGTTTTTATGTGAAATTATTTATACAGTGGTTTTGCGGTATCTGGTAGACTAAAGCTAGCAGTTAATGCCCCTCACTTTGTGTGCTGTCCTCTCCCCACCCTATTTCCTATATTCTAGAGTCAAAATTGTGTCTAAATTATTTAAAATATATTGATGTTGAAGCTGCCCTTCAATTTTTATTTCCATGAAAGGATGAAGTAGAACCCATTTTGCTAGTAGCATGTGGAATTGTTTGCTTTGATGTTAAAGTGGGACATGGGGGTCGAAACTGATGAATTTTTGTTTACAGGCCCATGTTAAAAGTTATGCCATATTTTGAAAGGGCATCACTTGTAAAGCATAAAAATCAAAGAACTACTCAAGTTACCTGTACGGTTGCCTTGGAAACAATCCAATATGGCCACAAAAACTAAATGTTTCAAACTCCTAAACCTTTTTATCTATAACAAGTAGAAGAAACCTGTTTTTGGAGACATGTTTTGCATCCTGAATTCTTTAAATTCACACAGGAAGACCTCCATAAATATATCCAGTTTTTTTTTTTTTTCTAAAAAAAACATGGTCTGGGC
>CM060341.1:41145467-41152967 GCA_030674155.1 Stramonita haemastoma | reverse complement strand
ATGCTGCTGTGGTCTGGGCTATCCGGGAGACAATTTCAGGTTTTGATCCTTCATCCGATACTATACTTCCAGATATTTAAAGCTTTTGACGATCTCAATTTTTATGTTGTCTATGCTAATGTCAGTGCTAATGCCATTGGCAATATAATGATGTCATCAACAGGGTTTTCTCGGCACTGTCTGCATGCCACATGTCATATACTGAAGAGGCCTCATCAAGGTGATTTACAAAGTTTACCAGCTCTTGCTCTTGTCAAGTTAGGCTGTCACAGTCGTCGGCAAAACGTGGGTTTGTAACTGTCCTGTCTCCAATGCTGACTGTTTCTCTATGGTTTTCGAGTGCATCAGACATTATTCTCTGTAAGAAGATGTTGAAGAGGGTGGGAGAGAGTAGACATCCTTGGCGTACTCCAATTGTGGTTCGGAACCATTCTCATCTGTTGTCATAGTAGACTGCACTGGTTGCTTTGTTGTAGAGATATTCTATGGTTCTGATCAGGTTGTTATTGATGTTATAATACCTCATGGTTGCCCACAGAGCTGCATGCCAGACTCTATCAAACGCCTTCTTAAATTTCACAATGTCTTTACCACGTCTTGTGGTAAAATAAGTAAGTCTTCAATTTCAACCTCTTTCCACTTTGAGTGATACCGGTCTTGTGGTAAAGATCTTGCTGGTGTTGCAATACCTCTCAAAGAGTATTTTAATGGAAAAATTGCTCATTATTATTATTATTATTATTATTATTATTATTATTATTATTATTATTATTATTATTATTATTATTATTATTATTATTATCATCATCATCATCATTATTATTGTTATTGTTGTTTGTTGTTGTTGTTTTATTATTATTATTATTATTATTATTATTATTATTATTATTATTATTATTATTATTATTGATCTTGTTGCTATTGTTCTTCTTCTTCACCTTTCTTCTTTTACATTTCTTCTTCCTCCCCCTCTTGTTGTTGTTGTTGTTGTTGTTGTTGTTGTTGTTGTTGTTGTTCTTCTTCTTCTTCTTCTTCTTCTTCTTCTTCTTCTTCTTCTTCTTGTTCTTGTTGTTGTTGTTGATGTTGTTGTTGTTGTTGTTGTTCTTCTTCTTCTTCTTCTTCTTCTTCTTCTTCTTCTTCTTCTTCTTCTTCTTCTTCTTCTTCGTCTCCTCCTCCTCCTCCTCCACCTCCTCCTCCTCCTCCTCCTCCTCCTCCTCCTCCTCCTCGTCCTCCTCCTTCTTACCCTTCTCCTCCTCCTCCTCCTCCTCCTCCTCCTCACCATCTCCCTCTTCTCTGTCCCAGTCTTTTTCACAGCGTACACCAGCGACCGGTCAGTGACGATGGGCAGTAGCGCCCCCGTCAGGTTCGACACCCTGGTCACCCAGATAGGGTCAGCCTACGACCCTTCCACAGGCGTCTTCACTGCTCCCGTGGCTGGCGTCTACGTTTTCTATGCCCAGCTGATGAACCAGGGCAGTTCCCCCACAATCCACTGGGGCATCGCAAAGGGAGGCAACTTCCTGTGCATGGCCACCAACGAGGCAGACAACAGCTTTGACAAGGGGTCGTGTCTGGCCACTGTCCACCTCGGGGCGGGGGAGAGGGTGTTCGTCAGGCGTGTGCAAGATGGCACCCCGGGTATGATGCTGGAGGGAGGGCCCTGGTGTTCCTTTAGCGGGTACCTCACTTCTGTCGATGTTTCTTGAGGGGGAGGAGGAGGGTTTGAGACTGGTTTTTGAGGTGAAGGTTGTGGGGGTGGTTGGATGATGTTTGTTTTTTGTTGTTGTTTTTTGGTGTTGTGAGTTGTCTTTGCTTTAAGTTGTTGTTTTTTTTTGGGGGGTGGGGGGTGTTTTGAGTGTTCGAATTTTTTGTCTTTCTCTCTGTCTGTCTATTGTTTTTGTTTTCATTTTATGTTTTAGCTTTGTTTTGTTTTATTTCTTTTTTGGTGTGTTTGTGTTTGTTTGGAATTAAAAAATATGAACAACAGAATTGTGTTGTTTGTAGCTTGATCGTGTATTAACTTCACGTGGTGCGCATTCGTGTGTGGTGTTTTTTGTTTTTTTAGCAATATGATACACAATAACGCACTGCAGGGTCCCGGCCACATGCACAAACACAAACAAACGAACTGACAAACAGTGGCGCACGTGCGCGTGCACGCATGCATACCCAGCCCCTTGCCAAAAAAGTGCGGTTTGGAGCAAAGACGTAACCAAAAAAACCGTTTTCAGGCCCGCCAATCCACGACTTTTACACGGTTACTGACCCACATGCACGCAGAAAAAACAAATACACTGACAAACACCAGTGAGCGTGTGTGTGCGCGTTTTCATACGGAGCCCAAAGCCAAAAAGGTGCGGTTTGGGGCAAAGACGGGACCCAAAGAGTAGTTTTCAGGCCAGTCCTGCCCCGACTTTTGCACGGTTCCAGACCCCAAGTCACCAGGACAGTATGGCACCGTATGCATACTCCCTCCCCTACCATCTCCGACGTGTGTTGCGCCGGATTTGTGGCGACACCGCAGCCCTCAAGAGCCGGGACAACGAGTTTGCGGTAAAGAAATCGGGTACAGTGTACGCACCGAAAACCAAGCAGGGCTCACAATAATAATGACAATATACAGCAATATGATGCAGCACAGCAAACCGCAGGGTCCCCGCCACATGCGCGCATACAAACAAACGAACTGACAAAAACCAACGCGCGCGCGGGCGTCCGTGCATGCATACCCAACCCCTTGCCAAAAAGGTGCCGTTTCGGGCAAAGACGGGACCCAAAGAGCCGTTTTCAGGCCCGTCCTGCCCCGACTTTTGCACAGTTCCAGACCCCAAGTCACCAGGACAGTATGGCACCGTATGCATACCCCCTCCCCTACCATCTCCGAGATGTGTGGCGTCGGACTTGTGGCGACACCGCAGCCCCCAAGAGTTTGGGGCAGCTAGTTTGCGGAAAGGAAATCGGGTACAGTGTACGCACCGAAAACCAAGCAGGGCGCACAATAATAATGACAATATACAGCAATATGATGCAGCACAGCAAACCGCAGGGTACCCGCCACATATGCGCACACAAACAAACGAACTGACAAACAGCAACGCACGCTCGCGTGCGTGCATGCATACCCAACCCCTTGCCAAAAAGGTGCCGTTTGGGGCAAAGACGGGACCCAAAGAGTTGTTTTCAGGCCCGTCCTGATCCGACGTTTGCACGGTTCCAGACCCTAAGTCACCAGGACAGTGTGGCACCGTCGGTATACCCCCTCCACTACCATCCCCGACGTGTGTGGCGCCGGACCTTGTGGCGACACCGCAGCCCTCAAGAGCCGGGGCAGCTAGTTTGCGGCAAAGAAATCGGGTACAGAGTACGCACCGAAAACCAAGAAGGGCGCACAATAATAATGACAATATACAGCAATATGATGCATCACAGCAAACCGCAGGGTCCCCGCCACATGCGCGCACACAAACTAACGCACTGACAAACACCAACGCGCGCGCGCGTGCGTGCATGCATACCCAACCCCTTGCCAAAAAGGTGCCGTTTGGGGCAAAGATTGGATCCAAAGAGTCGTTTTCAGGCCCGTCCTGATCCGACGTTTGCACGGTTCCAGACCCGAAGTCTCCAGGACAGTATGGCACCGTATGCATACACCCTCCCCTACCATCTCCGACGTGTGTGGCGCCGGACTTGTGGCGACATCGAAGCCCTCGAGAGACGGGGCAGCTAGTTTGCGGCAAGGAAATCGGGTACAGTGTACGCACCGAAAACCAAGCAGGGCGCACAATAATAATGACAATATACAGCAATATGATGCAGCACAGCAAACCGCAGGGTCACCGCCACATGCACGCACACAAACAAACGCACTGACAAACACCAACGCGTGCGCGCCTGCGTGCATGCATACCCAACCCCTTGCCAAAAAGGTGCCGTTTGGGGCAAAGACGGGACCCTAGAGCCGTTTTCAGTCCCGTCCTGCCCCGGCTTTTGCACTGTTCCAGACCCCAAGTCACCAAGACAGTATGGCACCGTATGCATACCTTTTTCCCTACCATCTTCGACGTGTGTGGCGCTGGACTTGTGGCGACACCGCAGCCTTGATAAGCCGGGGCAGCTAGTTTGCGGCAAGGAAATCGGGTACAGTGTACGCACCGAAAACCAAGCAGGGCGCACAATAATAATGACAATATACAGCAATATGATGCAGCACAGCAAACTGAGGGTCCCCGTCACATGTGCGCACACAAACAAACGCACTGACAAACATCAACGCGCGCGATCGTGCATGCATGCATACCCACCGCCTTTCCAAAAATGTGCCTTTTGGGGCAAAGACGGGACCCAAAGAGGCGTTCTCAGGCCCGTCTTGCCAGGACTTTTGCACGGTTCCAGACCCCAAGTCACCAGGACAGTATGGCATCGTATGCATACCCCCTCCCCTACCATCTCCGACGTGTGTGGCGCCGGACTTGTGGCGACACTGCAGCCCTCGAGAGCCGGGGCAGCTAGTTTGCGGCAAGGAAATCGGGTACAGTGTACGCACCGAAAACCAAGCAGGGCGCACAATAATAATGACAATATACAGCAATATGATGCAGCACAGCAAACCGCAGGGTCCCCGCCACATGTGTGCACATAAACAAACGCACTGACAAACACCAACGCGCGCGCGCGTGCGTGCATGCATACCCAACCCCTTGCCAAAAAGGTGCCGTTTGGGGCAAAGACGGGACCCAAAGAGCCGTTTTCCGGTCCGTCCGGCCCCGACTTTTGCACGGTTCCAGACCCCACGTCACCAGGACAGTATGGCACCGTATGCATACCCCCTCCCCTACCATCTCCGACGTGTGTGGCGCCGGACTTGTGGCGACACCGCAGCCCTCAACAGCCGGGACGGCTAGTTTGCGGCATGGAAATCGGGTAGAGTGTACGCACCGAAAACCAAGCAGGGCGCACAATAATAATGACATTGTACAGAGAGAGAGAGAGAGAGAGAGAGAGAGAGAGAGAGAGAGAGAGAGAGAGAGAGAGAGAGAGAGAGAGAGAGAGAGAGAGAGAGAGAGAGAGAGAGAGACAGAGACAGAGAGACAGAGACAGAGACAGAGAGACAGAGACAGAGACAGAGAGACAGAGACAAAGACAGACAGAGAGAGATTTTTGGGTCTAGTTGTAGTGTTGGGGGGGGGGGGGTATCAAACTGTGAAGACCCTAGATAAACGTGGTAGTTGTACTGATATAACAACCAATCAGAAAGGCCCACTACCAACAACAATTGCTGCTGCATATAAAAACTTTTTCGTGTTTCTTCTTGGAGCATATAAACCTATCTAAAAGCGCGCCAAATCGACATCCCCCGCTTTTGTTTTCCTTTCCATGTCTTTTTGCCACTCCAGGGTAGTTTGCTATCATCAACAGCAGCAGCAGGATAGGTTTCCATCCCCATCCTCCACCCTAACAAACACCTGCACACAGGGGCGCTTAGAAACTTTACAGTCTGTGACACACCTGTAGTGAAGGTATGTTGTTGTTGCTTGGGTATTTCTTTGAATCTAAACATGCTTGCTGTTCATCAGACAGTAGTTTTTCATGTAGCCTACCTATGTTTGGTTTGTATCTTTTTTACTGTCCAATGTTGGCTTTCAAACACACATACACATACACCCCCCCTCGCACACTCGCATGTTAGGGAGACATTCATGTAAAACATATACATACAAAGAAACATTCATTCATGCAGATAGACGACATGCATGCACAGAATGGGAGACACAAACTGCTACAAACTTACACCCCTTTTTACCACTCCCCCTCCCTCCCCCATTGATTTTTGACAACCCAGGTTCAGGCCGTGGGCGAATGCATGCAGAACATCTTGTGTTCAGCTTTTCATAAGAGTAGGTTATAGGTGCCGGTGGGAACAGATAACATTTACAAAACTGCATTCACACGGGGACTGGATGTAAAAAAGCTTATTCCATTATCCTTGATATAAAAGAATAAATCAATCAATAAATCCCCCCCTCCCCCCTACACTTTTCTGTTCTTTGAATGCTGACACAGTAGCAACAAAGTCTGTCATAATAACAAAACTTGTCTAGTGCTGCAGCACCTCACAAGTCAGGTCCAGTGCATTCCTCATCAGCGTAGGAAAAGACTGTAATCTTTAAAGTCTTCCTGCAAAAAACGTAGGCAAATGGACCAAGAAGGCAGACAATAGAATCTTGCCTACTGGACCAAGACGGAAGCAATGAGTGAGATAGAAAAGTGAATTTGAAAAGATAATTAGCAGAGAATTTCCAGAAAGTAGTGATGCTATCTATATTGATACCCCCCCCCCTTTTTTTTGCCTACTGGGAGATCTGTACATCTGATATCCCAGATTGTAAAGAGACTTTAGCAGACACTTGAACAAACTGCCGCCAACTTCTCTTTCACAGAATAGGGTCACATTCCAAACTCATGTCCTAAATTCAGTCACCAATCACAGCAAGGTAGCACCTTGTTTGAAAATATGTGTGGGCCGCCACTCCCCCCCCCCCCCCCCCTTGAATTTGAATTTCAAAACAAACCCCTGCTACTTTATCTGCCACACTGATAGATCTAAAATGAGGTCGCCCACGCTGCCTGGTGTGCACCCACGCATGCATGCACGAACAAGCGCGCACACACACACACAGAGGATCTCATGAATTCTTTTTATTTTTTAAGTCTTAGATAATGGTATTGATGACATTGTAACTGATATAGGCTGTTTGTTGGACACTATATGATTTAAAAAAACTTTAAAAGTGTGCATGCGCATACGTGCATACCTGCTGTGTGGATGAGCCGCAAACATATATATATATATATATATATATATATATATATATATATATATATATAATATATATATATATATATATATATATATATATATATATGTGTGTGTGTGTGTGTGTGTGTGTGTTGTGTGTGTGTGTGTGTGTGTGTGTGTGATTTTTGAGTGGGGTTTTTGGGGGGGTAGTTTTTGTTGTTATTGTAGTTGCTTGTATTATGTATAGTCATATTTTATTTTTAAGCCAGTTGAAATCATGTTAGTTGATTTATGTTGTTGACTTTTTTCCCCTTTTTTGTGCTTGTTTGTTTTTTAGGGGGGGGGGGTCTGCTTTTTTAAAAATTTTATTGAATTCTTTTTTATAGATAGATGGCTTGGTGAAAAAAGCAAATTAATGCTTATTCAATATACCTTCTGGAAAAAAAAAGTGATTTTATTTGATTTGATTTGACAGAATACACTGGATTAATACATTCTCTTTAAGTGTAGGACAAGCATGCTCCCTGTATAATAAAGAATTAAACTTCCTTAAGTAAAATAAGATACTGAATCAGCGATAAACTTCAGAAACTATCTTAATCCATAGTGCAAATGAACAATTTAGGATAGAAAGGTACAAAGCTAATTCTCTTAAAGGCAGATCAAAGCCTAGTGATTGCACAACCCTAGGTAATCAAATGTTT
>CM060341.1:41139210-41141710 GCA_030674155.1 Stramonita haemastoma | reverse complement strand
CAATTATCAATTTCAACCAGCATTTGTCTTTGCGTTAGACTTCGTGAGGAACGCTGTCGTTCTTTTTCCCGTCTGACATTCTAAGAATAAAGAAATCCCCGCCCACCCTCCCCCTCAAAAAAAAAATTGTAAATGAAACTCCCCCAAACCTGTACATTTTACAAAGTGTGTACCAAAAGAAACACTGAAACATGTCAAAGACAATTTGAGCGGAAAGAGCAAAACAGGAAGAAGAGCAGCAAAACGAAATGGCAGACAAAAACGTTACTCGTGATGGTCATGCACTGACGTCGTGTCATTCCAGACGTTGAACCAAGAAGCAAAGACTGCCCCAGGAATCTTAGACAGAGACTGAAATAGAAAGGATGACATTTTCCTTACAATGCCTTCAGGGCAGTTTTATCATGTTGTTGTCAGTGGGCCAGACCTAGTGTGTGTGTGTGTGTGTGTGTGTGTGTGTGTGTGTGTGTGTGTGTGTGTGGTGTGGTGTGTGTGTGTGTGTGTGTGTGTTTTGTGTGTGTGTGTGTTGTGTGTGTGAGTGTGTGTATGTGTGTGTCTGTGTATTCTTTCTTCAATTTAATGTCTTTTCACTCACTGTGATCTTAGACGAATGTGTGTGTGTACGCGTGCGTGTATATGTATGTATGTATGTATGTATGTATGTATGTATGTATGTATGCATGTATTATGTATGTATTTATGTATGTATGTATGTATGTATGTATGTATGTATGTATGTATGTGGATGTATGTATGTGTGTATGCATATATGTATGTATGTATGTATGTATGTATGTATGTATGTATGATGATGTATGTATGTATGTATGTATGTATTGTATGTATGTATGTATGTATGTATGTATGTAGTATGTATGTATGTTTGTATTATGTATGTATGTATGTATGTTTGTATGGTATGTATGTATGTATGTATGTATGTATGTATGTATTGTATGTATGTAGGTGGTAAGTTGAGGGTGTGGGGTGTGTATGGTGTATGATGGTGTATGTATGTATGTATGGTATGTATGTATGTATGTATGTATGTATGTTATGTATGTATGTATATGTATGTATGTATGTTGTATGTATGTATGATGTATGTATGTATGTATGTATGTATGTATGTATGTATGTATGTATGTATGTATGCATTGTATGTATGTATGTATGTATGTATGTATGTATGTATATGTATGTATGTATGTATGTATGTATGTTGTATGTATGCAATGTAGTAGGTAGGTAGGTAGGTAGGTATGTAGGTGGGTAAGGTAGGTAGGTAGGTAGGTAGGTACGGTACGTACGTACGTACGTACGTACGTACAGCACGCACGCACGCACCCCACGCACGCACGCACGCACGCACGCACGCACGCACGCACGACGTATACGTACGTACGTACGTACGTACGTACGTACGACGTACGTACGTACGTACGTAGTGTGTGTGTGTGTGTGTGTGTGTAAGTATGCATGCAATGCATGCATGCATGTATGTATGTATGTAGTATGTATGTATGTATGTATGTATGTATGTATGTATTGTATGTATGTATGTATGTATGTATGTATGTATGTATGTATGTATGTATGTATGTATGTATGTATGTATGTATGTATTGTATGTATGTATGTATGTATGTATGTGTATGTATGTATGTATGTATGTATGTATGTATGTAATGTATGTGCGTGGAAGTCTGCATGCGTATGAGTGTGTGTGTGTGTGTGCGCATGTGCACGCGTGTTTGAATGTATGTGCGTTGTATACATTAACATTGAGAAAAAAACCCCAAATGAAGATATAAATGTTAAAGAAAACCCAAAATAAAAAGCAAAATAAGCAAAATAAGAACAAAACCAGAAACAAAAAAAACGGCCTTGTACAACCTTTTTGATAACACTGATAAAAACTCGGAGAGATGCGCTCCTTTGTTATCCCAATATTCTGTTGGGCTTGCGAGTCTGAAACCTTAAGGGCTGACATAGCAAAGACGATACAGGCTAGAGAAATGAGACACCATCATAAACTCTTTAGTATCCCCTGAAAAAAATAGCATACACCAACACATATATTATTATTAGCATTTTATTTGTTCTTTTAGTTCAAGGGTAATAAAAATAAGCACATATATGCTTTTATTTATTTTTACATCCAGTCCCCACCTAAATGCGGTTTTGTCTGTTTATGGTGGGTGGCGTTGATCTTGTGGCGATGCATTCTCACGGGAGAAGCAACACGAATTTCAAGAAGAGAAATTTTGCGGTGACTGAAATTGGTGATGAACATGAAAAGAAAAACAAAAACAAAAAAAACGAATTTTTGTCATCCGTTCCAAACCGGCACAGAATAGCTTACTCTTCCAAAAGGTGGAACAGGTTTTCATTTGTGCGCAAGATGTTCTGCGTTCGCACATGTGGCTTTGGTTTATAGTCTCATCCAAAAGACTTTTTTGGAGAGAGTGGAGTTAGCACTGATGTTGACTCCAAAGCG
>CM060341.1:41131710-41134210 GCA_030674155.1 Stramonita haemastoma | reverse complement strand
GGAGGAAAAGTGATCACCGTTAGAGACGACGTATTGGTTGAATCTATGTATACACATGCACGAACGCAAGCACCCACGCACGCTCATGTGCCCCCCCCCCCCCCATATATATTATATATAATATTATATATATATATATATATATATATATATATATATATATATATATTACATAATATATATACATATATATACATACATATCTATATCTATCTATCTATCTATCTATCTATCTATCTATCTATCTATCTATCTATCTATCTATCTATCTATCTATCTATCTATCTATCTATCTATCTATCTATCTACTATGCCTTTTTAATCTGTTGTAGTTTACATTAGTTACACAGCTACTTATAGCGTGAATTCAAGTACTTCACTGTATAATGGTTATATTTGTTAGTTTCTTTTTTTCTTTTTAAAATTGTTTGCCTTTTGGTCTAATATCACTTATTGTGAATAGATGTTAAACTGAAGAACAACAACACACAAAGACAGACAGACAGACAGACACACACACACACATGTACACACTCCCCCCACACAACACACACAACTTACCCCCCACCCCCACCCCCAACGTCCACACACTCACACTTAAACAACCAAAAGCAAAACCACATCATACGACCAACCCCTCCCCCCCTCCCCCCAAAACCCACCGACCCACCCAAACAAAGATGAAACAGAAGGCAAGGTGTCATTCCGGGACACTCTGTTCCCACTGACAAGACACACTATGACACAGGGGACTAATCGTGTCATCCACATCACTGCTCTCTCTTTGATTCTCCTTCTCCTCAACCATCTCCTTCACACTTATTCTAGCTCCTGCAAAAAAAAAAGAAACAGTCTGAGACCACTCTAGAGTCTCTATATAGATCACAAATAATGCTTCCGTTAGAAGAGGCGAATTTCTCCACACAACATTTAACAAAAATCTCTCGTTAACACAGATTACATGTTTTCTTGTGTCTGCTCTTTAGCAAGAGCTCCAAGGTTCACCAATTAGCAAGACTTTGTGTATGCAACTATTTTTTGCCCCAGTATGAAGGTAGCTACATTCCGACTATGTTGGATATGTTTATGTCTGCGTAAACTCACCAAACCCTGACACAAATTACTGGTTCTTTAGCGTACATTGTTCATGTTTTGAATGCATCTGAAAAGGAAGGGAACTACGTCACTGACAGGTCTACAGTTGAGAATGACCCTTAGGGATTGTAATAAACATTTGACTTTCACAGACACAGACACTCTCTCTCCCCCCCCCCCCCACACACACACTCATACAGACACTCAGAAAACACACACACACACACACACATACACACACACACACACACACACACACACACACATATGCGCGCACACACATATAGCCACCACAACTCACCAACCCCCCTCACACACATTTCCAACAACTCCCTCCCAACCCACACACATACATACTCCAAAAACAGCCCCAAACAAAACCATATCATAAACCCACCAAAACTCAAAACCACCAACCCATCCCCTTAAAAAGAAACACCTCCCCTATCCAAGCAAACTATCACAGGGAAAGCAAGGTGTCATCCCTGACACTCTGTTTCCACTGACAAGACACGCTATGACACAGGGGGCTAATCGTGTCATCCACATCACTGCACTGTCTTTGATTCTCCTTCTCCTCAACCATCTCCTTCACATTCATCCTGGCTGCTACTGCTCCTGCAAATCTATCACCCCCCCACAACCTCAAACCCTCTCAAAAACTCGGTCTGAAAGGAGTTTGGAGCTTGTTTAGATCATTAGCCATGCTTGGTTATAGTTGGCAAATTTCTTACACAACTTGGAGGTGTGGGGTTTTTGTTTTTTTTTTACTTAAACTGAAGTGTTCTTCAAACAGATTATAAGTATGCAAGTTAGAAGTGTTGGGATGGCTGTATACTTAATAGTTTTATTTCTTAATTTTAATTTCATTTCGGTGTTTTGTTTCGTTGATAATGAAATAAAACACCCATGCTCTCTTTTATTTTTATCTTCAGTTCCGGTTACCATAATTATGCAGTCATCTATGTTTATGGTGGCAGAATAATTATGTTAGGGAAAAATCTCCCATCCTTTCAGAAGAAAGGAAAAGTCAGTTGGCTTGGTAGGTGATCGTTACAAAGACAATGTTAATCTTGTTTCCATATGCATTTACCCGTATGTTAAGCTGTTTTTTTTTCTATTTCATTGTTTCTTTGTACATATGTATAATGTACATCGTTTTTCTTAAATGTATCACATGCAAAAGGAAATTAATCTATCTATCTACTATCTATCTATCTATCTATCTATCTATCTATCTATCTATCTATCTATCTATCTATCTATCTATCTAATATCTATCTACCAATCTACCAATCTACCAACTACCAATCCATCCATCCATCCATCCATCCATCTATCTATCTATCTATCTATCTATCTATCTATCTATCTATCTATCTATCTATCTATCTATCTATCTATC
>CM060341.1:41106263-41113763 GCA_030674155.1 Stramonita haemastoma | reverse complement strand
ACCCTTCCTATCCGACCCTACCTTACCCTACCCTTCCTTACCTTACCATATCCTACCTTACCTTTCCTTAACTTATCCTACTCTACCCACCCATATTTTACCCTATCCTAACCTTATCCTACCCTACTATACTCTTCCCCACCCTACCCCTCAGACCACTTGCACACTACCCCACCCTACCCTCCCCTTCTACACCACACCCTACTCTACCCTACCTTACCCTACCCGTCCTTACGTTACCATACCCTACCTTACCTTTCCCTAACTTATCCTACCTACCATATCTTGCCCTACCTTTCTTTATCCTACCTACTACCCTACCCACCTACCCTTCCACACCACACCCTACCCTACTCTATCCTAACTGACCCTTGCCATCCCTACCCCACAATACCCTACCCTACCCTACCCAACCCACAACCCAACCCCCTCTCCACTCACTCCACTCCACTCCACTCCACTCCCAACCCAACCCTCCCCTCTCAACCACTGAATACATCGAAAATAACGACCCCCTCAAAAAATATAAAAAAATCAATAAACCCAATCAAGGCCTCAGACAGAAAGAGCAGTACTACCAGCAGCAACACCAACAAGAGTGCCAAGACAGGACAAGACATGATAAGACAAGACAAGACAAGACATGACAAGACAAGACAAAGACAAGACAAAAGACAAGACATGACATGACTGACGGACTGAAGTTAACATCTGAGGTTAACATCAGTACTGACTCCACTCTCCCCAAAAGTGCTTCGGATGAGACTATAAACCGAGGCCCGTGTGTGAACGCACGCAGACCATCTTGCGCACACGTTAAATCCTGTTCCGCTTTTCGTAATTATAGGCCATGGTGTGCCGGTGGGAACAGATGACATTATTTTACAAAACTGCATAAACACGGGGACTGGATGTAGACAAAAGCGCAAGAGTGCTTATCCCATTATCTTCGATCTATATTCTAAAAGAAGAATAATTAAAAAATAAGCCGTCATTTTTAAAATGTTTGAGAAATTGGTACCTGCACTTGTCTTTCCTCAGTACTTTTTCCTCAATAAAAAGAAGCTGATGACGACTGCAGCATGTGAAGGAAATAGAGAAAGGTGTCTGACTGTATTTCTTCCTCAGGGGGATTAGCAGGTCTGGCAGCAAGCGAGCAAGGGCTGTTGCTGTTTCTTGCCACAGACCAATGGAGTAGTTAGTCTCTGAGCTCCGTCGTGTCCAGAGAGACTGTAGCTAGTTAGACCTAGGATTGTACTTGTCATCTTTGCGTTGGTCATTAGTGTCATAGACTGAATGTATGTGTCTTCGTTTTAACGTCTATCCGCTAACAAGTGATTTTAGACTGGACAAGGGGAGGAGGAGATAGGAGTGAATATATGTGTATTTGTTTGTAAAGTTGAAAGAATGATACAAGGAAAAAAACCCATCTAACCATGAGAAAGTCATTGAACTGCACATACAGAAGAAGGCAAAGGAAAAAAGATAAACTTGGGTAGGCCTAAGCTCGAATGCGTGCAAGTGTGTGTGTGTGTGTGTGTGTGTGTGTGTGTGTTGTGTGTGTGTGTGTGTGTGTGTGTGTGTGTGTGTGTGTGGTGTGTGTGTGTGTGTTTGTGTGTGTGTGTGTGTGTGTGTGTGTTAGTTAGTTAGTTCTTCAGTTTAACGTCCTTCCACTAAATAGTGATATCAGACGGGAAAGTGTATATGAGTGAGTGAGTGTGTGTATGGAGGGGGTGGGAGGGGGGGGCGGTTGCTAAATTTCTGCATTAAACAACTATATGAACCAAAAATTAAAACCATAGAACAAGAATAATAAAAAGAAAGAAATAACATCTTAAACACTAACTTTGCAATTCATATAACTAGTTAAAAAAAAAATAATGATAATAAAATAAAAAATAATAATAATGACCATTACATCATAAAAACCTGATAATAGGACTATGACTTAATGACAATACAATTTCTTTCATTAGCGAAATGTCTTTTAGAATTTGCTCTAAGCAAACGTATGTGAAAACAGGTAAAAAGTTTTTCAAATCTCTGCATTCTAAAAGAATGTGACTTATTGTAATATTTTCGCCACAGATACATGTTGCTTTTTTTGAAAATTTCGATCTAAGAGCATTTAGCTTGAATCTGTAAATAAGAGATACAACATTTCTATATTCATGAAAGGGGTGTGTGTGTGTGTGTGTGTGTATGTACGTGTGTCTGTGTGTGCGCGTGCATGTGTGTGTGTGTGCGTGCGTGCGTGCGTGTGTGTGTGTGTGCGTGTGTTTGGGGTGGGTAGGGGTGTCTTTGTTTCCTTTTTGTTTGGAGACAGTCTCCAAAGCTTAATTTTTTTTCCGGGGGAGGGGGGGGGGGTTGTTTGGGGCTTTTCCGTTTTTCGTTTTTTTTTCTTTCAAGTGGAGGGTGGGAATGGAGTGGTGAAAATGCAAAGCCTTTGTTTACTTGTTACTGATGTTTGTACTCTCTCTCTCTCTCTCTCTCTCTCTCTCTCTCTCTCTCTCTCTCTCTCTCTCTCTCTCTCTCTCTCTCTCTCTCTCTCTCTCTCTCCTCTCTCTCTCTCTCTCTCTCTCTCTCTCTCTCTCTCCTCTCTCTCTCTCTCTCTCTCCTCTCTCTCTCTCTCTCTCTCTCTCTCTCTCTCTCTCTCTCTCTCTCTCTCCTCTCTCTCTTGTGTGTTGTTTGGTACTGCGTAAAGTTTTTTTTTTAGTATCTTTTCAACTTGATGTATCCCTGAAAAGGGCGGGGACTGGATGTAAAAAAGCACATGAGTGCTTATCTATTATCCTTGAATAAAAGACTTTGCCTTGCCTTGCCTTGTCTCGCATGGTAAGGTGTGGTATGATCTAGTAGAGTACTGAAGTGTATCGTTTTATATTAGGTTTTTCATAGCTTTTTTATATTGAGCACAGCATAATAAACATAAACATAAGTAAACAACCCATCAGCAGCACAGTAACAACACGCTTAAAGCTGATACCATTGTGTTCAAAAGACATCATTAAATTGATCACAGTATGACAGAATACACGCTGTTCGCCTTCATGATTATGCTCATTAGCATTGTGTTGTATTGTATTGTATTGTATTGTATTGTATTGTATTGTATTGTATTGTATTGTATTGTATTGCATTGCATTGTATTGTATCGTATTGTATTGTATTGTATTGTATTGTATTGTATTGTATTGTATTGTATTGTATTGTATTGTATTGTATTGTATTGTATTGTATTGTAACGTACGATATTGTATTGCGTTCTGTCGTCTTTTATTGTCCTGTGTTATCCTCGATATAAAAGAATGAATGAATGAATGAATGAATAAATAAATATATAAATAAAAAACAAAAAAACAAATATCGTATTGCATTGTATTACATTAAACTGTGGTAGGCATTCTTCAGTCTTGGAAGACTCTAACAATGCGCTCTAGGTGTTAATTCTGGTACAACATCGGATGTGGCTGGCCAGTCCGACACGGGAATGAGAGACAGTCCCTATGGCAGAGGGCACAGATGAAGTCTGACGCTGGTCTGTCTGCCTGGTCTGCAGCCTTTCTTCTCATTCTCTTTGCCTCGTGCTGCTGAGCAAGTGTCTCTTCGAACTTGGAGAGCAGAGACCTTTCTGCACAGTCTGTCTCAAGGCAACTGTTCGAGGGCTGTTGCTTCCCAGTTGTTCTGGTTGATGTTCATGGCTATCAAGTCCTGCAAAAAAACTTACGAAACTCAACTCGATAAACAGACACCATACACCCCTTGCTCCTGATGTTGATAATGACCTCATTACACACACGCGTGTGCATGTGTACGTGTTTAACAAATGTTACCTTTTACCATGTGCATTCAAATTTAAAAAGTCAACTATTAGTAGTGTTGAATATGTTTTTATTCATTGCTAAACATTTTTTTTATAGAGGTGTGTGTGTGTGTGTTTGTGTGTGTGTGGTGTGTGTGTGTGTGTGTGTGTGTGGTGTGTGTGTGTGTGTGTGTGTGTGTGTGTGTGTTGTGTGTTTGTGTGTGTGTGTGTGTGTAACAAAATGTTACCTTATATTCTGTGCGTTCAAATTAGTTGTCTATTTCTTTTTATTGTTTTAGATATGCTTTTACTCACTGCAAAACAAATTCCTTTGATAGAAGAGAATAAAAGTGTTAAATTGTTGAATTCACCTGTTCTGCACTGTAGTCAGTTGGAAGTCAAGATGTCAAGCAGTCAGCACACTTTACCAAATGTCATTAACACTGCTGCCCGAGTTAAGTGGTAAAAGCCAAGAACTTACTCTTTACTGTCTAGAAAGATCTCGTCCCTTTGTAACGCAAGTAGGCTAAGAAATAATATTGTCATTGCTATCCTTGAAGAATGGTACACCAATGATCTTTGTATTGTCATGTTTTAGCAGTATGGCACAGAGAGAGAGTAGAGAGAGAGGAGAGAGAGAGGAGAGAGAGAGAGAGGAGATCGAGAAGAGAGAAGGAGAGAGAGAGAGAGGTAGAGAGAGAGAAGAGAAGAGATCGGAGAGATCATAGACGTAGAGCAATGAGTAGAGAGAGGAAGAGAGAGAGAGAAGACGAGCAGACTGAGCAGAGAGGAGAGACGAAGAAAGAGAGAGAGAGAGAGAGAGAGAGAGAGAGAGAGAGAATGGAGAGAAGAGATAGACGGATGTAGAAGAGAGAGAGAGAGAGAGAGAGAGAGAGAGGAGAGAGAGGAGAGAGAGAGAGTGAGAGAGGAGAGAGGAGAGAGAGAGAGAGAGAGAGAGAGAGAGAGAGAGAGAGAGAGAGAGAGAGAGAGAGAGAGAGAGAGAGAGAGGAGAGACGAGAGAGAGAGAGAGAGAGAGAGAGAGAGAGAGAGAGCAGAGAGAGAGAGAGCAAAAACAAGAACATCAATAGCAAACCCTCAAAACAAACACAGCAAACAAAAAGAAGAAAACGAAAGACGCAGCACCAAAACAAGACAACATACAGCTGAACCCCCAACCCCCACCCTTCAACAAACAACAGTAAGAAAGAGACAATAAAACAACAACACATAAGAAAACCCACAATAAAAAAATATCAGAAAAACCCAACCTGATTCCTTTCCTCCGAGCATCAATTTGCTCTGCTGTCATTTTGCCTTACCCCTAAGGGAAGTAAACCTTGTACGGAATGACCTCACCCCACCCCCTCCACCACCACAACAACCAGTAACAGCACAGCAAAACGATATAACGAGGGGGGGGGGGGGGGGGGTTGTAAGAGTGAGGGTTGGTGGGGGAGGGGGGGGGGGAAGAAATTCAGTGCTTTATTTAGAAGTGGTAAAAAATCATCTTCAGGAGAAAATAAGGGGGTCAGGCGTGATGAGGCGTTTGTGGTGTCCTATAAATGGTTTTACGTCGTTAACTCGAGTTAAAGCTTTTAACTTACACCAATTTGGAGCAAGGTAGTTGAGAATCATCTCCTTCCCCTACACACACACACACACACACACACACCACACACACACACACAACACAAAACACACACACACCCGCACCACACCGCGCTCACAGCACACACACACGCCACACTAACACACACGACACACGCCACACCACCACACACACACACACACACACACATACACACACACATACACACACACGCGCACCACACACACCTAACACACACGCACACGCACGCATGCACGCACGCACGCACACACACCAAACACACACGCTCGCATGCACGCACACACGCACACACCACACATCATGCACACACACACACACACACACACGCACACCACACACACACACACACACCACACCAAAACACACACACACACACACACACACACACACACACACACACACCACACACCACACACACACACACACACACACACAACGGACACAGAAAAAACAACATTGAAGCAACAGCAAAACAAGTAAATATACAAAAAGAACGAAAAAAAAAAACCAAAACAAAACAACCAGCAAAGCAGCTAAACAGACACCATACTTCACTTGCTCATGATGTCAGTATGTTCGGGGATTTTATCCTCCAGAGTTAACATCAGTGCTGACTCCACTCCCCCCCAAAAGTCTTTCGGATGAGACTATAAACCAGGCCCCATGTGCAAACGCACGCAGAACATCTTGAGCACACGTTAAATCCTGTTCCGCTTTTCCTAATGATTAGGCCATCTTTTGCCGGTGGGAACAGATGACAAGATTTACAAAACTGCATACACACGGGGACTGACCCTAAAAAAACACATGAGTGTTTATTCCATTACCCTCGATATAAAAAAGAATGAATAAATAAATAAATAAATAAATAAATAAATAAATAAAAAAATAATAATAATAATAAAATAATCGCCTGTTCTGTACCCAGTCATTAGACAGTCAAGATGTCAAAACAACCAAAGCACCAACACCTCCCCAAAGTGATGAACACTGCCGCCACGACTTCATTAAGTGGTAATAAACCAGGGCACTTACGTACTTCCGTGTGCTCAGAGAGATCTGGTTCCCTAGGTAACGCAAGGCAGCCAGGCCAAGGAAATGACAATACCGTTGTTAATTGTTATATTTTGAAGAATGCTACACTGCTGAGTAGGGCGCGGGGTAGCTCAGTGGTCAGAGCACCCGCTTTCCCCCAGTCAAGTTAAGCAGCGTCGATCATGGCTACCAGTTGGATGGGTGACCGTTTGCGCGCCTTGGCTTCAGAACAGTCCCTCCCCAGTTCACCCATCTGTAAATGGGTACCTGCCCTCTTTAGGGTCAGGGAAGGTAAAGTAGCGAGGGAGAGGAGATGGGCGCCGCCCTCAACATGCTGGCCCCTAGAGAAGCTGAAGTCTGATGCCTCGCTCCCCTACGACCGCCTAGATTATGGGACACCTTTACCTTTACATTTCTACATTACTGATTTACGTGTCACGTTTTAGCTTGCAGCACGACTGTTGTTTTTTTTTAAATCAGGAAATAACAGGCGGAAAAAAAATAAAAGAAAAAGAAATAAAATGAAAGAAATAAAAGACAGAAGAAGAAGCAAAAAAATAGTTGCAAGGATATGATAACAAGAAAGAAAGGAAGAAAAAACAACAACAAAGAATGCAGAAAGTAGGTGGAAAATTAGTGAATGACAAGAAAGAATATGACCACCCCTGTCCCTGCCCCTCCCGAGAAAAAAGAGAAGAACAAACGTAAAGAAACAAAAGGTAGAGTTCCCATAACTTGAATGGTTACTGGAGAGCAAGATGATTGAGACCTCAGCTTCTCTAGGAACCAGCATATTGAGGGTAGTGTCCATCTCCTCCCCCTTCTACTTTACCTTTCTCTGACCCAATTAGAGGGAAGGTACCCATTTACAGCTGGGGGAACTGGGGAACTGTACTGAAGCCAAAGCACAGAAACGGTCATCCATCCTCTTGGTAACCGCCCGATACTGCTTAACCTCAGCTTGGGGAAAGCGAGTGCTCTGACGACAGAACTACACAGTGCCCTCAAAGAAACCATTAAACCCTAAACAGCA
>CM060341.1:41096263-41098763 GCA_030674155.1 Stramonita haemastoma | reverse complement strand
AATAAGCACTCTTGTGCTTTTTATGACCAGTCGCCGTGTGTATGCAGTATGTGTATGTACATCATGCTTTGTCATAATTATTTAGTAGTATTTTCGCTTAAAAAAGAATAAGAATATTTGTTTTGAAATGAAAACTTATCTATCCATCTGATGAATATCCTCCCCCCCCAAAAAAAAAAAAAAAAAAAAAGGAAAAAGAAAACTAAAAAGGGAGCGGTATGAATGATAACAGACATAATTATTCAGTTGTCTGTCTGTCTGTCTGTCTGTCTGTCTGTCTGTCTGTCTGTCGTCTGTCTGTCTGTCTGTCTGTCTGTCTGTCTCTCTTTCCCCTTCCTCCTCTCCCTCTCTTGGTTGTAATAATTAACGATAGTCCTACTCAGCGAAAGGGCCAGAAGAAAAAAGGTGTATGTGAACACGTTATCTGTAGTCCTTGGGGAATAAAGAATAAAGAATACAAATCAATCAATCAATAAATAAATCAATCAATCAGTCAATCAGTCAGTCAGTCAGTACACATCTCACCCCTTCTCACTTTTACGAATAATCGATTGATTGATTTTCATATATCGACTGAGAGCTGCCTGAAGAAAAAAAGCCACCATTGTGGTTATACATTTTCTATAAAACATGTTCTCTATTCCTTCCTTCCTTCCTTCCTTCCTTCCTTCCTTCCTTCCTTCCTTCCTTCCTTCCTTCCTTCCTTCCTCCCTACCTTCCTTCCTTCCTTCCTTCCTTCCTTCCTTCCTTCCTTCCTTCCTTCCCTACCTTCCTTCCTTCCTTCCTTCCTTCCTTCCTTCCTTCCTTCTTTCCTTCGTTTGTTCGTTCGTTCGTTCGTTCGTTCGTTCGTTCTTCGTTCGTTCCTTCCTTCCTTCCTTCCTTCCTTCCTTCCTTCCTTCCTTCGTTTGTTCGTTCGTCCTTCCTTCCTTCCTTCCTTCTTCCTACCTTCCTTCCTTCTCCTTCCTCCCTCCCTCCCTCCCTCCCTCCTTCCTCCTTCCCTCCCTTCTTCAATCATTTATTCATTTTTCATTCATTCTTTTTCTGATTCTCTCTCAGTACTTTCCCTTGTGTGTGTGTGTGTGTGTGTGTGTGTGTGTGTGTGTTGTGTGTGTGTGTGTGTGTGTGTGTGTGGTGTGTGTGTTGTGTGTGTGTGTGTGTGTGTGTGTATGTGTGTGTGGTGTGTGTGACGCATTAAACATGCATCACAACAGTGTTAATTTCTGTACGTGACTTATCCCTGCTCTATGAGTATTTTCATGTGACAGGCTCCGTGAGGTTCTGGGTTCCATTCCCAGCCTTGCCCTTTCTTCCCAGTTTGACGAGAAAATCGAAACTGAATGCCGAAGTCCTTCGGATGAGACCAGAAACTGAGGCCCCGTTTGTGAATGCAGGTAAAATATTTTGCACATACGTTACGAAACCCCACCCCCTCCCACCATTCTTCCTTTTGCGAGAGTTGGCCATTTTGTGCCAGTAGGTACAGATGATAGGATTGACAAAACTGCAGGCACACGGGGACTAATTCTAAAATTGCACAGGAATACCTATCCATTATCTTCGAAATGAAAGAATAAAATCATTGAAAATGATAAGAAAAAAACAACAACAACACACACACACTCGCACGCATGCAATTCACAGACACAGACAAAACACACACACACTTACACACACACACACTCACACACGCACACACAGACACACACAGACAACACAGACACACACACACACACACACTACACATCACACACCTCGCACGCACGCACGCACGCACGGACACGCGCTCATGCGCGCGCACACACATACACACACGCACACAATCGCACGCACGGACACACCGTACACAAACGCACGCACGCGCGTGCGCACACACATATTTACATACATAGATACATAGATACATAGATACATAGATACATAGATACATAGATACATAGATACATAGATACATACATACATACATACATACATACATACATACATACATACATACATACATACATACATACATACATACAGAGAGGGCGGGGGGGGAGGAAGAGGGAGAGAGGGAGAGAGAGAGGGAAGGAGAGAGAGAGGGAGAGATAGAGAAGGAGAGAGTGAGGAGAGAGAGACAGAGACACAGACAGAGAGACAGAGAAACAGAGAGATTTCTAAAATAAAGAATGAAGAAAGGAAACCCACATCAAAAAAAAAAAACGAACAAAAAAATCGATATAAAAAAGAAGACGGAGGGAGAGAGAGAGAGAGGACAAACAAGTTATTTCTGGCACCGTAACAGGAGACTACAAGCCATTTAGAGACCGGAAAGACTTGACCCGTTCAGTCTGTTTAAAGACCAAGAAATTGAAACAGTCGTTCGGTTAGCTGACTGCTTGGTTTTACCGTATGTTTGTCTCTTTCTTCTTTCGCTGGCTGGTTAGCTGGTTGGTTGGTTGGTTGGCTGGCTGGTTGGCTGGTTGACTGTTTGACTGGTTAGTTTGGATAGTTGGTTGGTAGG
>CM060341.1:41088763-41091263 GCA_030674155.1 Stramonita haemastoma | reverse complement strand
AGAAATCCTTATTTCAAGATGGAAGACTCGTTGGCAGAAATTAGTATTAAAATGATAAATCTTGAAGACTAAGTGAAGATTAAGAATACATACCAGAAGAGTAGTAACAACGACAGAAAGAAGAATCATAACGAAACGAAACAACCACAGGCAGACACACATACAAATGGACAGACAGACAGAGACACAGACAGGCAGACAAAAAGACAGGCAGAAAGACAGACGACAGAGACAGACAGACAGACAGATAGGCAGGCAGACAGACAAACAAAACATAAACACACACACACACACACACACACACACACACACACACACACAACCACACACACAACCACACACACACACACACACACACACACCCCACACACACATACACACGGTTGACAAAATTGACAAAAATGCATACACACAGGGAACGGATGTAAAAAGCATATGAGTGCTTTTTTTTTTATTATTCTCGAAATAGACAAATAAGTTGGAAGAATAAAATGAATAAAAGTAGCACACACAGACAGAAAGACAGACAGACTCACACACACACACACACACACACACACACACACACACACACACACACACACACACACACACACCACACACACACACACACACACACACATAAAAAAAAACAAACACAAACACACACACACTCGCGCACGCGCTCACGCGCGCACGCCACACACGCATACATGCACGCACACACATGTGCACAACAGTTGCAGTCTTGCACTAACACGCAGACACAGAAAAACGCACACAGCAAAGCATAGAACCTGGAAACCTTGATTCAATACTTAAAGCTTTTTCCCCATTTTCTCAGATATCCAATTTCCAAACTAGAATGGAATGCATACAATGAAGCATTTCTTTGTTTGTTTGTTTGTTTTTTTAAGCACTTGTGTATAGCTACTGCTATCTGATCAAAGCAGATAACAAGAACACATTGAAGCTGAAACAAAGAATGAAAGAAAGAAAAGAAAAGAAAAGAAAATGAATGTAAGAAAGAGGAATAACAAGAAACAAAGATCTATACACACACAAATAATAATATATATATATATATATAATATATATATAATAGATGGATAGACACAGGGATATATAGATACATACATACATAGATACATATATATATATATATATATACACACACACATACATACATACATACATACATACATACATACATACATACATACATACATACATACATACATACATACATACATACATACATACATACATACATACATATGGGTATACGTTACACATACATAATATATGTAAACATTATAATATTTAGGTATAAATATAAATAAATATACATATATATACATATATATATATATATATATATATATATATATATACATATATATATATATATATATATATGTATATATATATATATATATATACACACACACTCTTTCTCTCTCCCCCCCCCCTCCCCCCCCTCTCTCTCCCCTCTCTCCCATCCCCCCCTTCTCTCTCTGTCTTTCCATTTGCTTTTTGGCCAATGCAAAGACCAATCCTGCTCTAAGAATTCAATCATTGGATTAGACAATCAATCGAATCAACCAACCAATCAATCGATCAATGCATTAATTAAACCATCGATCAATCAATCAAGCAGGCAGGCAAGTAGTCAGTTAGGCAGAGAGACAGGCAGAGAGACAGGCAGAGAGACAGGCAGAGAGACAGGCAGAGAGACAGGCAGAGAGACAGGCAGACAGACAGGCGGACAGACAGGTAGGCAGACAGGCAGGCAAGAAGGGAGACAAACAGACAGGGAGAAAACCAGGCAGGTAAAATTAAAAAAACAAAAAAAGTTTACTTTACTTATTTCTTTGATTTAAATAGATCTTTATTAATCAAAACACAAGTGCAATAAATGGGAGCAAATACATTGGGAGCAATACCAGGCAAATACCTTGTGGCAGATACATTTCTCAAACGGTTAGACTACACAGTGGTTCTTTGTTTTAGTCTTACCACAGCGTCCATGATACCGTAATGTTCATTTATTTTTGTTCCAAATTTTATTACTTTTTGTAACAATCCCATAGCGTTACCAAAGCCTGATCTACTCATTGCGATTCTGTTTCACGCAGACACAGCTGGCAGAATCTTCCACTCGCAATGGGACTACCTCAACATAAAGCAACATGTTCCCATAACCTATGCGGTCTTAAGAGAGCGAGGCATCAGAGACCTCAGCTTCTCCAGGGGCCAGCATATTGAGGGTGGCGCCCATCTCCTCTCCCTCGCTGCTTTACCTTCCCTGACCCTAAAGAGGGCAGGTACCCATTTACAGCTGGGTGAATTGAGGGACTGTACTGAAGCCAAGGCGCACAAACTGTCACCCATCCAATTGGTAACCTCCCTCGATGCTGCTTAACCTTCGCGTGGGGAAAGTGAGTGCTCTGACCACTGAGCTATCCCGTCTCCCTCGACATACTGAACATAAAAGGACATCATGTTAGCGGTAGGCACC
>CM060341.1:41051842-41061842 GCA_030674155.1 Stramonita haemastoma | reverse complement strand
AGGAACATAATTATGGCTTGACCAGTGTATGACATCCCTCCCCGCCCCCCCTAAAAGAAAACCAACAGAAAGAAACCTCCTCCCATAACACTTTTCCACACCTCTGCTCTAAAAGGAAATGAAGGTTCACCTGAAAATTACCAGTCTTTAAGAGCAAGCATTCATTTGTAAAAAAAAATAAATAAATAAATAAAAAATAAAAAGCTGACATCGAACTATCGACGCCATGTTGCGTTATAGCTCTAAGCGATCAATAGCCACACTAGCGGCAGGTAGAACGGCACAACTAACCGTGTTGCGTCGCCATCAGAAAACCGCCATTCCTAACTTCCCGCTGTATTATTGGGGGAACCAGGCAGCGCGTGTTTTGGTTGGCTGGCGTGTGTCGTCTGCTTTTGTTTTGCCGGCACAATGCGCGCGCAGCGGTTTCTCTGCATTTTAGTTCCGAGGGAGTGAAATCTGCGAGGTTTCGCGTGTAGTTGCATATGTAGGATAAGTCATTTTGTGTTTTGGCGTCTTCATTAAGTTTGATTTTTGTCTTAGGGGGGTAGTGAGTGATGGAATGTGGTGGATTTGGATTGTGTAGTGTTTTATGGATTTTTTTTGGTAGTGTTTTAGCTTGTGAGGATTTGAAAAAAAAGTTGTATGTAAAAGTTGACAAAAAGTGATTGTTTTGCAACATCATGATCTCAGTGTCTTCTCACGGCTGTAGACATGTGGCGGCATGTTTTATTTTGTATTGTACAAACTGTTTGTAGCGCTTTTAGTTTTTCAAAAGTTTGGTAGACTTTCCAAATCATGTTGAAGCGTCAGAAACTGTGAATAGTTTTCGTTTGAATAAACAGAGAGACTTTTGAAACTGATAATACAGATTACAGATAGGGAGAACGTTCAGGATAGTTAGTGTACGTCAACAAAATAAACGTTTCTTTTTTGTGGATAGTTGGGATGCAAAAGCTGTATTCAAATAGAACAGTTAGAATAGATCAGCAAAAATTGTGCGTTGGACCATTGTGGATTTTTTTGTATGGATTCGGAAGTTGTTAATCAAAGTGTGTAAACAGCTGGTTCCACAAGGCAGTCTTGGAGGCAGATCCTCAACTCCCCGAGGCTAAAGTTGGAAGGTGGTCTGCTCTCCCCAAAGGGAGTTTTTTTGCCTGACTCTCTGTGAGCCCCGGATGATATAAGAGAAGGTAAGATGTGTGGAATTCCTCGTCAATGTTAAGGTGTGGGAAAAGGTGCCGTGCGTCTGTGGTACTGGTTGTCGCTATTGTGTGTTTATTTAATGATTGTTTTTTTTTAGTTATGCTTGTTGGTAGCCTACATAAATTTCTCGTCCTTTTGATAATTATATCAAAGAGTTCATTTTCGTATATGTTTTTGTGCGTGTGCTAATTTGTTAATAGCACAGCAAAATATGGTATTTCTGTAATATCTGTACCTTGTTCTGTAACAACAAAGATTAACATCATTTTACAATTTCTTTTCGTTCCTCTGCTAGAGCGTCGAGGTTTGCTGAAGGTGAGATTTTGTGTATGTTACTGTTCTTACCCACAATTGAGGCCACCGCATTCCAAATTCGGGGATAGATTAACATTAAATACAGGCCCTTATGCAGAGTCTGTATTTGTTGTATTATGGTGCTAAGCTTTCTAGAAGATCGTTTATTTCCACGTTGTGATTGTGATTGAAAATGTATCTGTTTCTCAATTTATCAATTCTTCTATTAATTTTATCTTTTCATTCTATATGTTTTACATTGTGGATGCCATAACAAATGGACACTTCTGTTTGGCATTATGTATTTTTATAGTTTTTTTCTGCAAGATATCGCCAGGTATCTGTCTGTGAGTATCTGTATTTGGTCCCACATTACAAAGTGCACTTTTAGACTACTGTGATCTGTCAGGTTTGATTTCAATTTTGCACTACCCTTTCCGTAACTACTATGGTAACATATTTCCTTCTAACTCCCTTTAAAACTCTAATCAGTGCGTTCTTGTGTGCATTGCATGTTTCTGGGTCTTATGTGATCGCTATGTTTAGGTGTTTGCCTTACGTGTTTTAATCTGTAGCTGGTTCCATATAACTAATCAACCAACTAACCAACTAAATCACCATTTACTCTGTAACACACACACACACACACACACACACACACACACACACACACACATACACACACACACACACACACACACACACACACACACACACACACACACATACACACACACACACACACTGATTTGTTCGTCTGCTTGCTAACTCGCTTGCTCTCTCACTTCATCATTTACTGTAAGATCAGTTAACTATCCAAAGATATGATCAGTAAAAAAAAAAAAAAAAAAAGAACAGCCAGCCAATGAATGAATGAATGAATGACTTGACCAATTGGTTAACAAGCCAATAAATCAACGCAACAAGCAACAAAACAATCAGTCAATCAATCAATCAATCAATCACAATCAATCAATCAATCAACTAATCAATCAATCAATCAACCTATCAATCCATCCATCCATCCATCCATCCATCCATCCATCCACATATCCATCGGTCAGTCGATTAACCAATCACTTTAACGACCCATCCAATCACATAACCAATCAATACATCAATCAAACAATCACCTAACCGTATGTTTATCGATATAGTCATTAGATCAATCGATCAATCAATTAATGGTTCAATCATTTAGATTAACGAGCCAACGATTAGCTCACAAGTGTCATAACGATAGCAATCAGCCATTGGATTGTATTTCTCTCTCTCCTCTACCTCGCTCCCCTTTCTTTTTATGCTTTAATCTCGCGAAAAATACAGCTACAGCCACACATTGGTAGTCATTATTTTATTCTTTGTATCCTTAGTATCATTTTTGCTTTGAATTTGTAGGTATTTTTGTTTTGTGTTTATATTATATTTTTACTTTTTGTAGGAAGAAAGTAGCTGTCATTTAAATTTTGTATAAAAATTGGTACTCGTTATTATTTCGTTCAGACATTGGTATTCATTTTTGTATCAAAGCAGGTTTTCGTTCTTTGTTTTGTCTAGAAAATGGTGGTCAGTTTTGTTTTGTATAACAATTGACAGACTTTTTGTGTTTTACCGAGATATTGGTAGTCATTTTTGTTTTGTAAAGAAACTGTTAGTCTGTTTTTTCTAGAAATGGGTAGTAACTTTTGTTTTGTATACTTATCGATAGTCTTTTTGCTTCGTAGAGAAACTGGTAGAACTTTTTTCAGTATAACCAAGTAGTAGTCTTTTTGTTTGGAACAGAAATTAGTAGTCATATTTGTTTTCTTTATTTTTCTTTTGCATAATTATGTCGGAATGCATATATTTAAGAAACGAGAATAGTTATGACATCTTGATAATCACTTGAAACACAGCAATCTTCATTTTCGTTGCTAAGTAATTACACGTATTTTCAAAATGATGCAGACATTTTAAACGGAATTTTACAGCTAAGGACCACGATAACATAGTCATTTTCTCAAAATAACGCAGACATCTTAAACCAAAGCTGGAGTCTTTAGGTAGGATTAATATGAGCAAGATGCATCGTTAGCAATTTTTTTGTTAGACGCTTATGACGGTATAATCTGTACAGAGCCAAGGCAAGAACTACAAGCGATGGCTATGCCTAATTACTGTGATGACAAGCTTTTAAAAATCAATACAGCTAAAACTAAATCTGATGTTGTTTCAAAATGCACGTTACGAAAACAGACCCAAGACTTAACCACAAAGAAAAAAAAAAACGCTTCAAAGTTTCAATTGGTTGAATTCTAATATTTAGAAATTTTGTTTTGATAATAGCGGATTCAATATATTAAAAGAAATGTACAATAAGGATTAAAAAAACAATGTCCACCCTTCTACGGAAATGTAATTAAGATAATGTCGTTGGATCTTCTTCTTCTTCTCCTTCTTCTTCTTCTTTTTCTTTCTTCTTCTTCTTCTTCTTCTTCTTCTTCTTCTTCTTCTTCTTCTTCTTCTTCTTCCTCTCCTCCTTCTTCTTCCTCTCCTTCTTCTTCTTCTTCGTCGTCGTCGTCGTCGTCGTCGTCGTCGCGCCGTAGTCGTAGATTGCTCAGATAGCTACTATTGCCTGTTTCTTGAGCGAAAATGCGTCGCACTGCCGTCAAGCGCCTGACCAGTCAGTCCTAGCGCACCGGACTTAAGCCTGGTAAAGAAATAATGATTATCATTTTTGTCTTTCTGGATAAAAGACAGGAGAATGGACCAAGAAGACAGAAACTAGACACGAAGGACGTGACAGGAGCAGAAGGAACAAGGCAGAAACAAATAGAACAGAAGAAATCGGGAGCTCAGAATTTCCAGAAGGCGGGGATGCTACGTATACTGATAGGCCTTCGGCATCCTCGCGGGGGAGTCGGATATTAACATTGAACAAAAAAAGGATTCTGTCTACATTACTACGTGATTGTGAAGTTTAGTGTTGAGGTATGACTGATATGGTTTTCAAATTAAATTTCCGATTTAAAAAAGAAACATCAGTAAGAAGTAAACAGGCACTAATTCATATGGGTGAGGACTATTGAAACTTATACGATTGACAATTAGAAATTGTGAAAAAAATGTCTTGCTGTAAGAAACCACCGTGATTTGCTCCTCAGTCACTTACTGATACTTCTGACGAAGCCTCATCCAGAAGCCGAAATTTGAGTCAGGTCAGGCCAAAGGCATGGTTCCTACTAGAAAGAAATGTCTGAAATGCTGTCATCGACTTGTTTGTTTTTAAACGACTTTTCTTTCATTACAAATATCTGATTGTTTTTCTCATTTGAATGTATGATAAACCATTTTCAAAATCAGGACAAAGCTGTGACTGATGACATGGACTTGTTTTCCTTCACTATTGTACCCTCAATAACATTATAACAGTTTATGGTGACCTAGGCCAGTTTTCCAGAAAAAAAAAAAAAAAGTCGAATGCAAACTTGTGTTCCGTTGACTACGATCAGCAAAATGTCGTGCTCTTGATTATCTTATTTAGAACAATATAATAAAAAAGCTAACGAGAACTTTAATACCTTATTTGACATCAAATGTACTTGTATCTAAAAAAAATCACGTCGATTGAAAACATGCAATGAACACTTTGAATTTAATCATTAATTTAAGAACTATATCAATGTAAAAAATTTTAAGACATAACGTATGACATTTTCAATATTCATTTATTTTGAGCAGAGTCTAAATGGTAACTTTTATACTAAAAAAAAAATCGAATCGCTTACGATTGAAAACATTGCAATGAAGACTGTACCTTATAATTTACAGTACATTTGGAACTTATTCCAATTTAAACTTGAATTGTATTTGTATTCTATTTCTTTAGTTCTCCGGCGAGTTTAAAGGCAATTAACAAATGAGAATTCATCTGCAATTTCATGCAAATCACATTTAAAAATCTTACCTTCCTCTTTACAGGGTATGTTTGGCATTTTTCCTGTTTTAACTTGGAACTTCTGATTCATCATTCGAATTTCTACAAAGCTTCACTAAGTAACAGAAAGAAAATTGTAAGATAATTTCAAAGTAATCTATGTTAAAAGTAGCTAATTATTCACTGACTTTTTTTCTCAACTTGGATAAGCAGCTATGCATGTACCATCATCACTACAATACAGTACATACATACATACACTACATTACACTACACTACACTACACTACACTACACTGCACTACACTGCAATCACACACTACACTACACTACACTACACTACACTACACACCTACCTACACACCTACACTACACTACACTACACTAACTACACTACACTACACTAACACATTTGAAATTCCATTCACCCTGTCAAAATGTATAACCTCTATAAGTGTGTGTGTGTGTGTGTGTGCGTGTGTGTGTGTGTGTGTGTGTGTGGTGTGTGTGTGTGTGTGTGTGTGTGGTGTGTGTGAGTGTGTGTGTGCGTGTGTGTGCGCGTGCGCGCGCGCGCGTGTGTGTGCTTTCGAATTTGCTAGAATTATTTATTGTCATTGGTTGTTTGTTGTGAGGGTCGATTGCAAGCGCTTTGATTTGTTTTTACAAGATATAGCGCTATATAAATTCCATGAATTATTATTATTATTATTACACTACACTACACTACACTACACTACACTACACTACACTACACTACACTACACTACACTACACTAGATTTCACCACAGTACAGTATAATACAGTACAGTACGCACACTGCACTACACTACACTACCATACACTACACTGTACTACACTACGCTGCTCTACACTACACTACACTACACTACACTACACTAACTACACTACACTACACTACACTACACTACACTACACTACACTACACTACAATGCACTGCACTGCACTGCACTGCGCTGCACTGCACTGCACTGCACTACACTACACTACACCATATCATACCCTACGGCACCCCACCCCACCCCACCCACTACACTACACTACACTACACTACACTACACTACACTACACTACACTACACTACACTACACTACACTACACTACACTACACTACACTACACTACACTACACTACACACACACCTCTCCACACCACACCCACACCCATCCCATACCACACACACACACACCACACCCCACCCCACCCACCCCACCCCACCCCACCCCACCCACCACACCACACCACCACCAACCACACCAACCACACTACACCACACCTCACACACACCACACCACACCCCACCCCACCACACCCCACCCCCAACCCCCACATCAAACCACACCACACTTCACTAATCCTATTTTCGTAGCTCTACATATTCTTAACTTCATTAATGACACCTTAAAGGCATAGACACTTTTTGGAGTGGATATCCCGCACACCGATGAAAGGACAAAGACAAGCTAATTGACCATTACATAGCGATCCACAAACGATAAAAAAAACTATCTTCTTAGAGGTGACCACAACTGCAATGTTACAAAGCAGGAAAAGGGGAGGGGAGGGTGAGGAGGTTTGGGGAGAAGAAAAACAATGAGTGGCTCCCCCTTTCTTTCAATGTCCTTTTTTTGTTGTTCCTGTCCTGTCCTGTCTGTTTGTGTGTTCTGTTCTCTCTGGTTCTTTTTCTTTCATGTCCTGTCTTTGCTGTCCTTTTTTTGGTCTTGTCTTATCCAGTTTATGTTGTTCCGTCCTCTCTGTCTGGTCTTTTCAGTCCTTTTAGGTGTCACCTTTGTGCTCTGTCGTTTCTTTGTTTTTTTTTGCTATGTTGTTTTTTGTTTTTGCGTGCCATTTATGTTTTTGCCATGCCCTGTATGTTTTGCCATGTCCTTTTTTGTTTTTGCCATGTCCTTTCTGTTTTTGCCATATCCTTTCTGTTTTCGCCATGTCCTTTCTGTTTTGCCTTGTCCTTTCTGTTTTGCCATGTCCTTTCTGTTTTGCCATGTCCTTTCTGTTTTGCTATTTTCTTTCCGTTTTGCACTGTCCTTTTTGTTTTGCTCTGTCCTTTTTGTTTTGCACTGTTTTTTTGTTTTGCACTGTTCTTTCTGTTTTTGCGATGTCCTTTCTGTTTTCGCCATGTCCTTTCTGCTTTGCCGTGTCTTCTCTGCTTTTGCCATGTCTTTTCTGTTTTCGCCATGTCCTTTCTTTTTCGTCCTTTCTGTTTTGCCGTGTCTTTTCTGTTTTGCCATGGCCTTTCTGTTTTTGTCCTTTCTTTTTTCTAGATTTGCTATGTCCTTTAGCTTTCTGTTTTTGCTATGTACTTTCTGTTTTGTCATTTCAGTATTCTTTTTCTATTCTGTCATTTTCGTCATGTCCATTCTGTACAGTCCTTTGTGTTCAGTTTTGCGTTGTTCTGTGGTTTTTGCTATGTTCTTTTCTTCTTTTATGTCCTGTTTTTTTTCTGTCTTCTGCTGTCCTTCCTCTCCTGTCATGTCCTTTTCTCAATCGTCCTCTTTTTTCCGCCCTGTCCATTTTGTTCAGGATTATTTGCTTTGCCATGTTTTTGCTGTTCTGTCTCTTTTGTGCAGTGGTTTGGGTTAAATTGGCTCTGATTTTTCATGTCATCTCTGTCTTGTCCGATATGATTTGTTCTGTACTGCTCTGTCCTGTTCTGTCCTGTTTTTCCTCTCTGCTGTAGCTGCTGGGATGTATTGCTACTATTATCTGGTCTTATCTGTACTTTTGTTTTCGTGTTGTTGTTGTTGTTGTTACCTTTAAGTTGGAGTGTAGTTATATTTTTCTTTCATTTCAGTTTTCCCCCTTTCCTTTCTTTCTCTCTTTCTTTGATTTTTTTGTTTTGTTTCTGTCTGTATCTTTTTAACTCTTTTTTTTTTTTTCGTATTGCTCTCTCTCTCTCTCTCTGTCTCTGTCTCTGTCTCTGTCTCTCTCTCTCTCTCTTCTCTCTCTCTCTCTCTCTCTCTCTCTCTTCTCTCTCTCTCTTCTCTCTCTCTCTCTCTCTCCTCTCTCCTCTGTCTGTGTCTGTGTGTGCGTGCGTGCGTGCGTGTGTGTGTGTGTGTGTGTGTGTGTGTGTGTGCGTGTGTGCGTGCGTGTGTGTGTGTGTTGTGTGTGTGTGTGTGCGTTTGCGTTTGCGTTTGCGTGTGTTTCTTTCTCTCTTCCAGTCTTTCTCTGTTCTTTCAATCTTCATTGCAATTTAAATTTGCTTTTCTTTTCTGTGTTAAAGTCTGCATGTACGGGTACATCTGTGCGTTTTTCTTTTTCTTGTCTCCTTTCATTTCTGCCGCACTGTTTTTTTATCCAATACCTGTGTTTTGTTGACCATTTCTTCTTTTTTTCTTTCTTCCTTTTCAATGGTTGTTTTTTTTTAAATTTTAATTTCTGTATGGCTGGCTGATTTTGTATCTGTTGTGGTGGCCGACTCACTAATTGGCTTTTGCCTGTGTGCATTAGTTGTCTGTCTCTTTTTAATTGTTCCTCGGCTAGAGCTCTAAGGTTTACTAATGGCGGGGATTTTCCGTATGCACCCGTTTTTTACCCACCATTTCAGTGGCCACATTCTGACGACGGTGTCTGAATACACATGCGAACAGGATTTTAATTTTTTTAAATTTTTTATAGATTTTCTTAACCATTCCTTCTAGCACGCAATAGCCTTCTCTTCAGAAAGGTAGGACGTACTTTTAACGTGAGTGAGTGCAATAAACTCTCTGTGTGTTTGTACACGGGATCTTGGTTTATAATCTCGTCTGAAGGATTTTCGGGGGAATAAAGTCAGTACTGATGCTAACTCTGGGAGAAAAATCCCTAACGGGCGCTTTGGTGGGGAACAATCCCGGGATGTCAGATCACAAGCACAAGACTCTAACCACCAGGCTATTCCGCCCCGCTTATTGAATTGAATTAAATTGTATTGAACACAACTTACAGCCACAGCTAGTTTCTATGCATTAAATTCGGGCTGCTTACACTGGAGAGAGTGCATCGCCACATGAGCAGCGCCACATATTTTCTCTCAGCTATTTTTCTGTTTTCAGCTTACTTTTTTCCTTACCAAAAGTGGCTGTTTGCAACAGAATTTTACCAGGGACAACTCTCTTTTTTTTTTGCCATGGGTTGTTTCATGTGTGCTGAATAATGTGTTGAACGTAGGATCTCAGTTTATTGTCTCCTTCAAAAGACTAGCAACCATACCACCACACAAGGTCTAGTGGATAGGAGGTGTGTGAAAGGGGGGAGGGTGGGGTGTGTGGCACAAACAGGATCTAACCTGTACTTCTAAGGCAGGTGCGCTACCTCTAGACCACTTACGGGGGTCAGAATAGCCTGGTGGTCAGAGTGATGCGCTCGAGATCTGCTGACCTGGGTTCGAATCTCGTTTAAGAGAATATTTTCTCTGTAGTTACCATCAGTGCCGACTCCACTCCCTCCAAAAGTCCTTCAGATGAGACTATAAACCACGGTTCTGTGTGCAAACGCACGCATAACTTCTTGCACACACGTTAAACCCGTTCCGCTTTTCGGAAGAGTAGGCCATTGTGTGGCGGTGGGAG
>CM060341.1:41044342-41046842 GCA_030674155.1 Stramonita haemastoma | reverse complement strand
TCTCTGAGACTGAAGGTGATAATTGTATCCATTGATATTTTATCAACGTCAGCTGCCCCTTGAACAAGATGGTCATCAGGGGAACATGCAGGACTCATTGGTGGATCTTTCACTCCAGGCTGGTCTGTCTGTCTTCTGCCTTTCACTGCTACACCACAGCCATGTCCAGGCCGGTCTGTTCAGTCTGTGATGTCAGTTCTGCATCCTCCAGTTTTTCCTCTGTCTGTTCAGTCTGTGATGTCAGTTCTGCATCCTCCGTTCTTCCTCTGTCTGTTCAGTCTGTGATGTTAGTTCTGCATCCTCCAGTTCTTCCTCTGTCTGTTTCAGTCTGTGATGTTAGTTCTGCATCCTCCAGTTCTTCCTCTGTCTGTCCAGTCTGTGATGTTAGTTCTGCATCCTCCAGTTCTTCCTCTGTCTGTCCAGTCTGTGATGATAGATCTGCATCCTCCAGTTCTTCCTCTGTCTGTCCAGTCTGTGATGTGTTCTGCATCATCCACACAGCTGTAACACTAACCACACAGCTGTAACACTAACCACACAGCTGTAACACTAATCACACAGCTGTAACACTAACCACACAGCTGTAACGCTAACCACACAGCTTTAACACTAACCACACAGCTTTACACACTAACCACCCCAGCTTTAAACACTAACCACCAGCAGACCTTTAACACTAACGACACAGCTTTAACACTAACCACACAGCTTTAACACTAACCACACAGCTTTAAGCTGTAAAGTCTTCCACATGAAACTTAACATTAACCAGTCAGCTTCAAACTGTAGACCAGACAGATTTAACCTGTAAAATCTGCTATACGTACGCAAATTTTTATATACACCAGACAGCTTATAACTGTAAACCAGACAGCTTCGAACTGTCATGCCTCCCACATGCAAGTTACCAATCTACCAGACGTTGTCAGTGTATGATGATATTCCTACTCCCCTGCTCTGTCAAGGGAGGTCCGTTTTCTTCTAATCAATTTCTGAAAAAAAAGTCGATGGTGTCTTAATGATGTTTGCTCAAGCACTAAACCGACCAGGAAGAGCTCCAGACGTTACGAAATCGATCGAAAAACTGTCGAATGGATTAGAAAGCATCCACACACTTTCCTCTCGACTTTAAGCAACAATCCCTCCCTCCCTCCCTCTCCCCTTGGTCCTCCTCTTCGCTTCTTTCTCCTTGGCAATTAAATTGAAGACTTTGCAGAAGATTTTTTTGTTAAATTTTGAAGAAACAAAATCAGTCATTTTCACGTCTAGGTATTAACGGTATTTTTCTGTTTTACACCCTTATGTTTAACGGCGGATTTCTCTGCATGAAATTCGGGTTGGTGTTCCCGGAGGAGAGCTTGTTGCCACAAGAGCAGCGCCACCACTTTATATCATTTTCCTGTCTGCATATATTTGTGTCACTATTAGAGCGGCTTTTTCTACAAGACCTTTTGGCCAGGAATAATTCTCTTGTTGTTAGAGGTCCTTTTACAGGTGCTGAATGTATGTTGCATACATGGCCTCGGGTTTATCGTCTCATTCGAAAGACTAGCACTCTGACCACAACTCAAGGTCTAGTGGATGGGGGAAATTTTTTTAAGCACAACACGGAGTCATGCACGCACTTCCCGCTTTTTAGGCAACTGTCGTGGGTTCTTTTGACGTGCATAAGTCGGTAAGGGCACGGGTCCGACTAAGAAATTTAGAACGTCCTCTGAAATTTAGTCGTATTTTCCCTTCAAACTTGTAAGCAGGGGCAAGGCTGGGAATCGAACCCAGAACCTCACAGGTTATGTTGATAGGCAGGTGAACGTCTAACAACCCTGCCATCTTTTAAAAAATACGTTTCTTTCTTTCTTTCCTTCTTTCTTTCTTCTTTCTTTCTTTCTTTCTTTTCTTTCTTTCTTTCTTTCTTTCTTTCTTTCTTTCTTTCTTTCTTTCACACACACACACACAACACACACACAACCAAATACACACACACACACACACACACACACACACACACACACACACACACACACACACACACACACACACACACACACAAGTCTTTCGGATGAGACTATAAACTGAGGCCCCGTGTGCGAATGCACGCAGAACATATTGCGCACACGTTAAATCCTGTTCCAATTTTCGTAAGAGTAGGCCATCGTGTGCCAGTGGGAACAGATGACATTTACAAAACTGCATATACACGGGGACTGGATGAAAAAAGCACATGAGAGATTATTCCATTATCCTCAATATAAAAGAATAAAATAAAATAATGAAATAAAAACACACCTACACACACACACACACACACATACACACACACACACACACACACACACACACACACACACACACACACACACACACACCACACACACCACACACACTTACACTTACAAAAGACTTCTATCTTCTCATCAGACCCACACGTCCATTCGTTCATTTGAAGGAACGGCGAAGAAGTCAGCGAGTCTTTTTAACGATGTTTACCCAAACACTAAAC
>CM060341.1:41034342-41036842 GCA_030674155.1 Stramonita haemastoma | reverse complement strand
AACATTGGACTCAAAGTTTTTTTGTAGTTTTTTCTTGCACCGGACTTTATGTTATGCTTATAGTTTTGTCTACAACAAAACATATTGCTGAAGCTCTCAAAGTTCTGTTTGAACTGCTGGACTGTATCGATCAGATTCAATAGCGTAACCAAATCCTCATTTTGATCACGCAGGGGACGAACACTTTAAGCATGTATTTAGGACCGTTTGGCTTCAATCACTTGTGGTCCATGAAGTCATGGGTTCGAATTTCAGCATTTTCATCTTGTGGTGGTGAATCTTTTACGATCCCCAGCCCAGCTTGAAATGCATCCCTGCCATTGCCTTAATTCCATTTTGTGTATGTACATAAGTATGCAGAAGATCATAATATACGCACGTTAAATATTCTGTAGCTCATGTCTAAGTTTGGTTGGTTATGAAAACATGAACAAACCCAGCATGCAATCTCTACAGATACATGAGCTGCTCTGAAGATGAAATGTGTCGGCCGAGGCCGGAGGGCAGACTTCCTGTTAAAATACAAGCACAAGAGAAGAACGGATCCTCCACCTGGTATAGAAATAGTGAGAGACAGACAGACAGACAGACAGAGACAGACAGACAGACAGACAGACAGACAGACAGAGACAGGAAAAGAGAGACGGACAGAGAAAAAGGGGCTTATCATTGACGAAGATAATTTTTATTTTTATAGGTTTATTGCTTGATCCATGCTGGTGTCCCCAAAAAGGTGATTATTCATTGATTGTGCATTCTAAGCCTTCTTACTTGGTGGCTTTTTGTCGATAAAGATCAGGAACCAGATATCACTATTCAATGGAAGGATGTTAAACTGAAGGATTAACACACACACACACGCACACGCACACGCACACACACACACATGCACACGCACACGCACACACACACACGCAAACACACACACACACACTCAACACACACACACACACACTCACACACATACACACAAACCACACCACGCACAACACACATATGCAAGCACTCACTCACACATGGATGCACACTTACATAATTATTCACACACACAAATACACACACACACTGCACACACACACACACGCTGCACGCACGCACACACACACACACACACACTGCCCCACAACACACACACACACACACACACACACACACACACACACACACGCTGCATACACACACACACACCACACACACACACACACACACACACACACACACACACACACACCCAAGCTGCAGAGAGAGCTTAGAAAAAAGAATTGCAGTGCCATTTTGCCACCAAACTAAGCTGTGGCCCCATCATTCTCACTCAGACACAGGCAGTGGCCGGCTTGTCTGCTGCCAGCACAGCAGTATAGCAGATGGGGATGATTAGCAAGACAGGCTGCTGCTGCTGCTGCTGCTGCTGCCTCACTGGGTATACACACTTCAATCCGATTTCATTTCATACAGAAGCCTACCTCACCCTCATCCTCACTCACCTCTCCTAATACCTCCCTCCCCACCTCCCTTTCTGTTTCATTCTCCATGCGCCATTTTTGTCCCTGGATTTTTCTATTGTAAGAAAAAAGAATGTGGTAGGCATATTTTGGCTGCAGAGATGGTGTCAAAACATGTCACCTACGTGCATACGATTCTACATATTTTATCATCCATCCTCATGCATAAAATATCTGACCTTTCCAAAAGGCGGGACATTTTTTAAAAAACTATGCATGCATGCATTCACACATGGAACGTCAGTTTGTAGTCTCACCTGAAGGACTTGTGGGCAAGTGGAGTTGGCACTGACGTAAACTTCAGGTAAAAAAGCCATCTTAAACAGGTGCCAGGGTGGTGGCTTGTTCTTGGGCCATCAGATCACAGCAGCAGCAACACCAATAGCAACAGTGGTAGTGGTACTAGCAGCAGCAACATCTACCATGGCAACAAACGTTAATGCTAGTACCAGCAACAGAAGCAGCAGCACAGCAGCAATAGCAACAGAAGTGATAATAGTAGTAGCAGCAGACGCAGCAGCAGCAACATCAGCATCAGTAGCAACAGCAGCAGCAGTAGCAGCAGAAGCAGCAGCAGAAGAAGAAGTAGCATCAGCAGCAGAAGCAGCAGCAGAAGAAGAAGAAGAAGCAGCAGCAGCAACAACAGCAGCTGTATTGTGATAAAGAAGATGGGGAAAAAAAAGTCTTATTGCCATCTACTCCCGTGTCCTACCTCACTCTTTTTGCCCCAGGACTGTGTACTCAGTTTCTGCCTATTTTACCAGTCAATTAAAGCTTTGTTGACTCTTCCCCAGGCCTGTGTGCTTTTCCGAGGTGATAGCCTACCAAAGCTCTCTTGGGCATGACTAAGTCTTTTCTCTGTCTGTTTCTCTGCCCCTGTCTCTCTCTGTCTGTCTGTCTCATTTCTTGGGGAATAGATGGCATGGCGAAACTGGGTGAAAATGGGATCATATTGTATTGTATTGTATTGTGTTTTGTTTTGTTGTGTTGTGTTGTAT
>CM060341.1:41011842-41016842 GCA_030674155.1 Stramonita haemastoma | reverse complement strand
ATCTGTATTATACACAAAGGAATAGGAGGTACTGGCAGGTCTGCACTTGAAGTTGAGCTGGGAGGTCGTGAGAAATCTCCAGCCTTCATTCCCCGAACGTACCCGGCAAGATTCGAACCCAGGACTCGCAAGGCTGAAGTTCAACAGTCTTAAGCACTCGGCTATAAAGTCTTGAAAATAATGGATATTGCACCGCTAGCAGCTGGTGTCTAGAGTCATTCGGATGAGACTATAAACCGAGGCCCCGTTTGCGAATGCACGCAGAACATCTTGCGTACACGTTAAAACCCCGTTCCGCCTTTCGGAAGAGCAGGCCATCGTGTGTCGGTAGGAGTGGATGACAAAATTAAACAAAAGACCAGCATGCACACAGGTGTCGTGTTTAGACACCATCCCTGAGGAAAACTCGGGGAGTTGGAGTCCCCAGGGCGGCTCGGGGCTGTATAATGGCAACGTACTGGCGGCTCCTGCACGGCACTGGAACCATACGTATAGGCGACTGCCTTTCCAATGGACCATTCCAGTGGCGTGGAGAGGGGGGAGGGGCCTGCTACATGGGTAACAGCTTGCCCTCCATACTTACTTACCCAGGCTTTGCGCTCTAAAGACTAGAGCGCAACTCCATAGTCTTCCGAGACTGATGGATGCCAACTGTAGCTGCTGTCTGGAAAGTGGGAAGAGAGTAAAGAATCGAACCGGGAACTCCGAACAAAGCTTGTCTGCTGATACAACCTGCATGCACTGGATCAGGAAAATAATGACTGATAAATAATACAGGAGGGTTTGTATTGCACATGTGAGAATACTGCTCCCAAAAGAAGTGTTGATTATGCAAGCCTGTCAGTTATGCATTATTGAAACGAAATAATTATGTGTGTGTGTGTGTGCGTGTGTGTGAGTGTGTGTGTGTGTGTGTGTGTGTGTGTGTGTGTGTGTGTGTGCGTGCGTGCGTATGTGTGTGTGAGTGTTTGTGTGAGTGTGTGTGCGTGCGTGCGTATTTGCGTGCGTGTGTGAGTGTGTGTGACTGTGTTTGTAAGTGAATGTGCGTGTGTGTGTAAATGAATGTGTGTGTATGTGTGAGTGTTTGTTGTGTATGTGAATGTGTGTGTGTGTGTGTGTGTGTGTTGTGTGTGTGTGTGTGTGTGTGTGTGTCCCAGGGTGGATGGGTTGGGTAGGATAGTCTAGTGGTTAGAGTCTTGCGCTTGTGATCTGGCGGTCTGAGTTTGAGTGTCCACTGATGCACCCCTTTTAGGAAATTCCCCCGGAGTTAACACCAGTACTGACTCCAATTCCCCCCAAAACGCCTTTAAATGAGACAAACAACCGAGGCCCAGTGGTGCAAACACACGCAGAACATCTTGCTTACACATTAAAAAACCCGTTTCCGCCTCTCGAAGGAGCCAAGCCGTTGTGCCAGTAAGAATGACAAAATCGAAAAAAAAACATACACACACAGGTACATGTCGTGTTTAGACACCATCCCCGAAGTCGGAATGTAGCTACTTCATGGTTGGAATAATGTCGCATACGCAAAATCTCACCATATAATGTGTAAAATTTTGGGTGCTCTTACCAGATGTAGCGCGTCGCCACAAGAGCAGCGCCACCTCTTAGGTTTTTTTCATTTTCCATGTCAGCATGTGTATTTGTTTCCCTATTAAAAGAATTTTGGGTTTTTTCTTTTACAAAACTTTGCCAGGGACAACTCTCTTGTTGCTGTGGGCTCTTTTACACGAACTAAAATGCACGTTGCACACAGGATCTGGGTCTATCATCTCACCCTAAAGTCTAGTACCCTGACCACCATTCAGGGTTCGGTGGATGAGGGATGAAGACTTGAGCCCAAACGGGGGATGGCAGCATCACACGCTTCAAACTCCTTCTCCCCGGTGTGCCTGAGGTAAAGAAAACCAGACAGGCGAGCACATCCTTCAGAGGTGTACGCTATTCAGCGACCTGAAGAAGAAAGTGTGGCCGACAGAGATAACCCTACAGACCAAGCTGTACGGCCCACGAGAGGAGCTGGAAAGGACATGCCATTATTTTCCCAGAAAGATCTGACAGTGTAAAGCGAACAAGAGAAGAAGAACTTTAAACCGGAACTTTTGGCTTTCTAATCATGTGCCTTACACCTAGACCGCGATCCAGAAGCCGAGGAAAAGGTAAAAAAAAAAAAAACCAACCCCCCAAAACACAAGCTAATGTAATGGCCAGCTTCTCCAATATCATTGTTTCATCTCTGCATGGGTCATTTACTGACAATAGATCGTTTCCCTGTGGCTTCAGCTGTCTGACTAGTGTGTTCGCCTCTGTTGTTTTTTTTCGGTTCTCTCCTCTCTCCTCTTCTCTCTCTCCTCTCTCTTCTCTCCTCTCTCTCTCCTCTCTCTCTCTCTCTCTCTCCTCTCTCTCTCTCCTCTCCTCTCCTTCTTCTCTCTCTCCTCTCTCTCTCTCTCTCTCTCTCTCTCTCCTCTCCCTATTATATGTATGTGTTTGTTTGTTTGTTTGTGTGTGTGTGTATGTGTGTGTGTGTGTTTGTGTGTGTGCGTGCGTGCGTGCGTGCGTGCGTGTGTGTGTATGTATATCCAGTGTGGCTTGTTTGCCTAGGTGTGGTGTTGTTTGCAACAAAAAGCAGCCTTCTTTGCTTTCCTTCCACTATTGTTGTTGTTGTTGTTGTTTGTTGTTGTTGTTGTTGTTCTTGTTGTTCTTGTTGTTCTTGTTGTTCTTGTTCTTGTTGCTGCTACTGATACTGCAGCTGCTGCAACTACAGCTACTATTACTGCTACTGATGTTGCTGCAATCTCTACTAGTTATATACAAAATTGCTGCTGCTGCACACCATACTTACATACTATCTCTACTACTACTACTACTACTACTACTACTACTACTACTACTACTACTACTACTACTACTACTACTACTACTACTACTACTACTACTACTACTTCACTACTATACACTAACTCTACTACTACCAGGACACACTGACAGAAGTACAAACCAAACACACTCACCTACACTACACTACACTACTACACTACACCACACACACACACACACACACACACACACACACACACACACACACACACACACACACACACACACACACACACACACAACACACACACACACACACACACAACACAACACACCACACCAAGCAACACACAACACACACACACACAACACACACACACACACACACACACACCACACACACACACACACACACACACACACACACACACACACACACACACACACACACACACACACACACACACACAACATACACACCAAAGCTGAAAAGCTGACAAAAAAGACTAAAGCTGCATTAGTAGTGACAAAAAAGAAAAGCCCAGCCCCTACAACCATGACCACTAATGGACAGTCAGACTGAAAGACCGCTGTCTACAGGGAGCCTTAGTTGATTATGCCCGTCTGTCAGTCATGCATTCAGAAATTAAATTTGACAGTGGCTTTTCGCGCGTCGCATTGTTTCCCCGACTCCTGGATTAGTTGCTGAGAAAGTAACCCTGACAAAGCATAGGTGACAGGAAGAGAGCTGACAGAAAGCCACCACCGCTAGCCAGCTTGTCTGTCTGTGGAGTTGTAGAGTTTTCCAGGAGCAGATACTCTACCATAGAAATCAGGCATAAACTGCATGACAGTCGGATGCCATAGACGAGTGGCTGAGACTATGTGGGTTCCATTCCATAGGTTCATAAAGTCATGGTAACAGATGACAATTTTTTTTAAAAACTGCATACACACGTGGACTGGATGAAAAAAAAGCACATGAGTGCTTATTTCATTATCCTCGATATAAAGGAATAAAATTTAAAATATAAGAAATATAATATAGAGATTTGTTCGAATCTTTGTATCGGCATGTGATGATTAAAGGATAGGGATTTTTAAAAAAAATCCATGTCAGCATCTTGTGCAGACCTGCCACTGTGTTAATTTCTTTTATGTATGTACACATGCAGAGATTTGTTATAAAAATCACGTTTATAATTATCTTGTCATTCACGTCAGCGATTGGTGGGTTACAGAAAACACAAAATATACTAAACATGCAATCTTGCATTGAAATGAGCTGCTGTAAAGTGGCAATGTGAGGGCTGAGGCCAGCAGGCAGACCTCCTGCAGAGTGACAAGCACAGGAGAAGACCTGACACTACACACCCCACCTTGGTAGGGAACATAAAGAAGAGACAGAAGATATAAATGGATAGTTTAAAAGTGAATGGTATATATTAAGTAAATCACTCAAAAGAGAAAATTGTAAATATTGTTTCCACAAAACTGTTATTGGACCTGTCTCGGAGCAAATAATATAGGTAAATGTCCATTACGTTATCAACCGCCCATGCTTGCTGTGTGCCTTAGACTTATACATGTAGGGCAATATTTTTATGTTGAAAGCATTATCTTACACTTGAAAACAACGAAACATAACAACAGATTTATGCATGGTTTGATTTTTTTCTGTTCCTTGGCTAGAGCTCCGAGGTTCACCAATGAGAGATACTGTGCAGGTGACCGCTTTTACCCACTGTTAAGGTAGCAACATTCCGATTTCGAGTAGAACAATTTCAAATTTCCTTACGTTTGTATCCTTTGAAACGCTGACAGCGAAAGTTTCCCGTGCATAATTTTCCGTGACTTTCAGTTATACAAAATGAAATACAAAAAAAAATCAACCTAGGGAGAACCAATAGAAAGGAGGGTAAGACCAGGAGATCTGTTTTTTCTGTTATTTTGAGGATAATGAAACAAGCACTTATGTGCTTTTTTACATCTAGGCCCCGTTTGTATGCAGTTTGTAAATTTTGTCATCTGTTCCCACTGGCACGCAATGGCCTTCACTTTAGAAAAGCGGAACTGATTTAACGTGTGCGCAAGATGTTCTGCGTACGTTCTCACAAGGGGCCTCGGTTTATAGTCTCATCCGAAGGACAATAGGGGGTGGGTGGGGGTGGAGTCGGTAC
>CM060341.1:41004342-41006842 GCA_030674155.1 Stramonita haemastoma | reverse complement strand
GAGGAGAGGGGGGGGGGGGGGGGAGGAGAGAGTCAAATCAAAGTCAAATTTTTATTTCCAGATGGTACATTGAAGAAGCATTGATTCCTAAGGAAAAAATCACCAAAGCGATATACTAACATTTTCAACAGCGTTAAAATATAAAATATATCTATAGATAAAACCAAGAAAAAACAAACAAAAATTAAATAACCAACCAGCAAACAAAAAACTCCAACCAACAAACAAACAAACAACCAAACAAAATGTTGCACTTAAAAGTTGCACATAGACACACACAAATACGTGCGTGCGGGCGCTCGCCCACACGAGCACGTATACACGTACGTGCGTGCACACATAGTTTAAAACTTCATAAAATGTCAAACAAACAAATTTATCAAATACAGTATCACACAAACCATATTTTAAGAGTTCAAAAAAGCCCATGAAATGTCAATCAAGCAAATTATCAGGTTACAATTTTTCCATACCTCAATTCATAGTTCATATATAGAAAAGGAAGGAAAATATCAAATGTCAAAAAGAAAAAAAAAAGGAAGAACAATAAAACAAAAAACCCACAACAAACACGACAATGATCCAGTAGGATAATACCCATCACCACTGAGAGAAAGAGAGAGAGGAAGTATATTTGCGTTTGTGTGCGCGCGCGCGCACGCGCAAACCACACACGCTCGCACGCACATCGGTGGGTGTGCGATCTACATTTCGCACACCATTCTAAAAGCACACCTTTTGCATAAGCGTAGTCTGCTACGCTTTATGGGCTGGAAAGATGGAAAGAAGATGAGAACAAAAAAAGGGCTGACAACAGATTGGTTTTGCTCATTAGCGGCTGGCTGTGTGGATGCTGCGTTCTGGCTACATGCTATGGCTGTGGTTTGGGCATGTCTCTTCATTAGCGTCTTGTCCTCCTCCTCTCCTCCTCCTGCTCCTCTTCCTCCTCCTCCTCCTTCTCCTGCTCCTCCTCCTCCTCCTCCTCCTCCTCCTCCTCCTCCTCCTCCTCCTCTCCTCCTCCTCCTCCTCCTCCTCTGTGTGTTTCTCCTCCTCCTTTTCTTCTTCCTCCACCTCTCTCCTCCTCCTCCTCTTTTATTCCTCTGTGTGTTTCTCCTCCTCCTCTTCCTTCTTCTGTTACACTTGTGATGTCGTTAAACAGGTTTCTTGTTGTTAGATTGATCCAAGACATTCAGCTGCACAGACCCTCTTTAAAAAGTAACTGGGAATGGTAGTTTTTGTCTTCGATACATTTCATTTAAGAAAAAATAGTCTTAGGGTGGCAAACATTTCATATGAAACCATTTCAATACTATACATTATCTGTATAAAAAAAACACTCTCGTAGTGGCATGACTGCTTTCATTTTAGCCTACACGTATCCCGTACTCTGGTTGGAATGTGGTCCACAACTGAAGATTTTGCAACCAGCTTCCTCCACACCTCGCGGTCCTCAGCATTCCGTAGTAAGTAACTCCATTCAAGGCCTGTCCACTCTCTGATGTTGTCTTTCCATCGTTTTCTCTGTCTGCCTCTTCGTCATCCTGCTTGTACTGTTTCTTGTAGGACAGTCTTGGCCAGTGCAGATATTCGTGTGATGTGCACGTACCATACCGAGCGGTAATTCTTAAATTCCCACAAATACAATTTTATGCTTAAAACATTTCAATGTCTGATTACTAGGGATTTAATTTGATCAGAATTGCATGCTGGAAACAGAGGAAAAAGAAACGGGAAGGTTGTTTAAAATCCCTAAGGTAATTCTTTCATTTCTGACCATGACCACGTTTTTGAAGTCTTTATCAGTTCCATCAATCTCGTTTGGGCTGATTTTCTTTTCTTTTTGCTGATATAATGGGCACTCCAGAGAAACTTTCTCCAACCAGTTTGCTGCTAATAGGGTAACATTAGTCCAAACATTCACGTTCTGTTCCATTGGACGTTTTTGAAACCGCTGCAATTGTTTTAGGACATAAGTGATAAATTCATGGAAAAAGATTTTTTGAAAGAATTCTGTTGAGCAAACCATTTTCCTGTATTGAAACAGCGTGTCGTTATGTGTCATGTGTAAATACATCATCGATTAAATTTCAATACAATATAATACTATAAAATACAATACAACACTACACAATATAATACAACGCACTACAATACAATGTATTGCAATGCACCACATTGAAATGCAATGCAATATATTACAACATAACGCAGTACGGTACGATAACATGCAATAGAAGACAATTCAATACAATGCAATGCAGTACAATAGAATTTAATACACTACAACACACTACAACACAATAGAAACATATTACAATACAATGCAATACATTACAATAAAATACAACACACACAATACACACGTACACAAACAAACACACACACACAAGGCAGACTCACACATACAGACAGACAGACAAACACAATCTGCCTTCAAAGCATGACTGATTATAACAAGCAAAACAAAGAAAAACAACAACAACAGCAAATTTGAAATAGC
>CM060341.1:40999342-41001842 GCA_030674155.1 Stramonita haemastoma | reverse complement strand
AGGGAGAGGTGGGCACCACCCTCAATATGCTGGTCCCTAGAGAAGCTGAGGTCTGATCGTCTCGCTCCCCTAAGACCGCGTAGGTTATGGGACACCTTTACCTTGACCTTTAAAACGTGCTGGAAGCTGGTTGCGAAATCTTCAGTAGTGCCCTCACAGTCCGCGGGACTACGGGATAGGAGAAGGTCAAGGTAAAGATGAAGAAATCGTGCAAGATCTATCCTCGATATAAAAGAATGAATACATAAATTAATAAGATGATCAACTGAGGTCTAGCGAGAACGTTGTTTTGAACACGCTGAATTTCGTTTAAACCAATATGCACACAGGAACTGCATAAAAACAAACAGTTTATTGTCTACAAAAGCTGCAGAAACAAAACGCCATCTGGAGGTGGGATAGCCTAGCGGTTAGAGCGTTGAGCTCTCTGTCTGACACTGCGGGTTTGAGCCACCTCAGGGGGCCCAGTTTAAGGGATTTTTCACCCTGGAGTTGACACACCTACTGACTCTATTCCACCCACCCCCTAAATTCCTCTGGATGGGTCTGTAAACCAAAGCTTCGAACAGAAATGCGAGTAGAACATCTTGAGCACACATTACAACCCTGATCTGTCTTTCAGAAGATTAGGCTATTGTACACTGGAAGGAACGGATGACAAAAATGAAAATGCATGACCACTGGTGTCAAGTTGTGACGTCATTCCTGAGACTCAATGTGGTTACCTTAATGGGGGTAAGAAAATGGTGGAAGATGCAAAATTAATTGCCATTGGTGAACCTCTCAGCTCTTGCTGAAGAAAGAAAAAGAAAAAGAAAAACAAACCTAACATTAGCCCCTCCCCCTTCCCCCATCTGAATACCGTGGGGAATCTTAATTGAAAAATATTTATCGAGCTGTGTTTGGAAAAACAAACAAACAAGAAGCAATATCCCTTTGTGAAACTGAAAGTCGAATTCACACGAACAGCGCCGATGTCACACGAATATGACCGACTTCACACGAGCATGACGTCTTCACACGAACATATCCGATTTCACACGAACATTACCGAGTATCAGATGTACAGCTTCCTCTGGTAAGGAAGCCAATCAAAATCTCCATTGACAAGATGTCGTTGGGGGGATACATTTTTAGCATTTTCTTTAGGCTTGTCATTGTTTTTTGTTGTGATTTTTTTCTTGTTAGGATACATTCGATACTTGTCGATATCAGGGCTTAAAATAGCTGGTCAACTGTCAAGAACTGTTTGAGGGGTTGTCCATTCCCGTTTTTGTATTTTCTTTTTTATTCTTACTCCTGAAAAGAGCCTTGGCTTTACGTCATTCAGTTTATGTGCCCAAGAATTATGTTGTTTGGTTTTTTACGGTGTTGTGTGTGTGTGTGTGTGTGTGTGTGTGTGTGTGTGTGTGTGTGTGTGTGTGTGTGTGTGTGTGTGTGTGGTGCGGTGTGTGTGTGTGTGTGTGTGAGGAGGAGTCAGAGAGACAGACAGACAGACAGACAGACAGACAGACAGACAGACAGACATAATTAACAAGTGAATAGTGTGTGTGTATGTGTGTGTGTTTGTGTGTGTTGAAAATCTGTTTACCGTTTGTAAATGATCGCGTGTGTGTGAGCGATTTGAATGCAAGCACTTTGAGTTTGTTTGCGTTATAAGAAACAGTGCTATAACAATTCTGTATACAAACATTCTTTTCTTGTTCTTCTTGTTCTTGTTCTTGTTCTTCTCTTTTTCTTCTTCTTCTTTTTTTTTTTCTTCTTTTTCTTCTTCTTCTTCTTCTTCTTTTTCTTCTTCTTCTTCTTCTTCTTCTTCTTCTTCTTCTTCTTCTTTTTTCTTCTTCTTCTTCTCATTCTTCACAATCTTTTTCTTCTTTGCATTTTTCTTCTCTCCTCCTCCTCTCTCCTCCTCTCCTTTTCTTTCTTCTCGATAACTCAGACAGCAACTATTGTCTGTCATATGAGTGAAAATGCGTTGTGCTGCCGTCTGGCGCCTGACATGAGTGCTTATTCTATTGTCCTCGATATGGAAGAACAAATAAAATAAAATTGATACGTTAGTCAGACCTAGTGCATCCAGCTTCGGCATGGGAGATAACTGTTATCGTTTGAGATTATTCTATTTTCGTTTTAGTTTTTTTTTTTCTGTTTTATTTTTCTTATGCAGATTTGTTTATTCTTCGAAAGAAGTATGGAAATTTCTGTCTTGAAAAATTATGACACTGTAACTAAATTTAGTCAAATGTATACAGTAATACAGAACTATTTTACAACCCACAACACAAATTGTACCACACAAACACAACACCAAACTATACCCACAACACACACCACACTGGACAAACCACAACACAAAGTAGTGTGCTGTATTGTGATAGGGGGGCAGGACAGCTCAGTGGTCATATCTCTCGCTCTCCCCAAGCTAAGATTAAGCTGCATTGAGTGTTGTTACCAAATAATTTATTATATGGAAGACCGTTCGTGCACCTTGGCTTCAGTA
>CM060341.1:40986842-40989342 GCA_030674155.1 Stramonita haemastoma | reverse complement strand
CCTGATGTTAACTCCAGGAGAAAAATCTCCTCGATATGGCCTGTGTGGTCGGTGGGGCTAAAAAGAACAAGATTTGATTGGATTAGACCCGGTGTCCTTACAGCTCTGTCAATCGTCGTTTTGTGCCCATCCTAAGAGAACGGGCCTCGCACTACAAGACTGGGGTCAGGGTGGGCTAAAAGAGTCTGTGTTGCCAGGAGTAAACTGGAGAGTGCTAGATGCGTGCGGAAGCTAGCTGGATTTTAAAAAAAAAGGCAGGGATTATGCATTACCTTCTCCTACCCATGCCCCTCCTCTGCACACTCACATACACACACACACACACACACACACACACACACACACACACACACACACGCGCGCGCGCGCGCGCGTGCACGCACACACGCTTACCTACAAACACACACTCAAGACACACAGCACACATACACAGACACAGGCACACACAGACACACACAGGCACACACAGACACGCACACACATACATACACAAAACACACACACACACCTACGCACACACGTATAAACACACACACGTAAACAAACACGTACACACACATGTACATCCACAGGCACACACAAACACACAAACACACAAACACACGCACACGAACACATCACACACACACAACCGCACACAAACACACACACTCACCCACCCACTCTGTTATCCCCCCTCCCCCCTGTACTTACACACTCACACAAACATCAGACCGTGCATGTTAACTAGTGCAAAGAGAAGAGCAAGAAGTGACAAGACAACCACAGCACAAAGTGAACTAGAATGGAACCAACAAAAAACACCTGAAGGAAAAGAAACACCACACCACTGAGCACCACTGGGAGTTGTGGCGTAAAGGCATGCCTTCTTTCATTCTCTCTACATTCATCATCAACACAACCTTACAACAGCAAAAACCAACCCAAAAACATTTGCTCCTCAAAAAAATCTTCGGAAATGTGTGTGTGTGTGCGTGTTGTGTGTGTGTGTGTGTGTGTGTGTGTGTGTGTGTGTGTGTGTGTGTGTGTGTGTGTGTGTGTGTGTGTGTGAGAGAGAGAGAGAGAGAGAGAGAGGGGGGAGAGAGACAGGCAGACAGACAGACAGACAGACAGACAGACAGACAGACAGGCAGGCAGGCAGGCAGGCAGGCAGGCAGACAGACAGAGACAGACAGACAGACAGACAGACAGACACAGAGAAGAGAAGAGAGAGAGAGAGAGAGAGAGAGAGAGAGAGAGAGAGAGAGAGAGAGAGAGAGAGAGAGAGAGAGAGAGAGAGAGAGATTATTTTATTTCGAAGATGATAGAACAAGCACTCATGTGCTCTTTATTGCCTTTACAACATCCAGTTCCCGTGTGTATGCAGCTTTTTCTCTTTGTTTGTTCTCTTTTCGTTTCCACGTTACACAATCGCCTGCTCTTCAAAAAAGTGGAACAGGTTTTAACGTGTGCGCAAGATGTTTTGCGTGCGTTCTCGCGCACGCAGGGACCTCGATTTATAATCTCATTACGGGAAAAGAGATAGAGACAGAGACAGACAGACAGACAGACAGACAGACAGACAGACAGACAGGATCGACAAACAGACAAAAAAGACACAGACATAGACAGAGAGACACAGACAGCGTGGCAGAAAGAGACAGAAAATGGAATTGAATTTCATATTATTTAAAGGGGATTATGACATAAAAATACATGCTTCTTGTACAGCCAGCCCTCTCTAGCTAAAAGAAAATCACCCCAAATCCCAAAACAAAATCCCTCGCCACGACCCCCCTCTCCCCCCTAAACATCACAGAATTTTTTTTCAAAACAATGGGCACCGAACCGAAGCCATGGCGCACAAAAGGTCGACCCACCCATGAGTCGCCACATTCAACGCTGCTTAATTAATCTTAGCTTGGGACGACCCAGTGCTCTGACCACTGCACTACCCTGTCCCCTATTTATCTGAAAATTGTTGTGACTGTCACCCATTAAAAAAGCAGACACACTCAACATTTTACAGACATGAATAAGACCAAAAGAGTTGTGCACCGTGATTCAATATTATTCTAGGACTACATCCATCGCTTTTGTTAGCAAACTTTTTTTTTTTTTGGAGTGGGCGGGGGGGGGGGGGTGGCAAATGCATATTTAGCATTATCTACTTGTGGGTCAGAGCTACCAAGATTTCAAGACCTAGGCTTAGATCAACAAATACAATACTTGGTTGATTACCATGGGTTTTTTTTTTTCGATTAATTTATCTACTAGAGCACTCGCTTCCCAAGCCGATGTTAAGCAGCATTGAGTGTGGTTACCAAGTGAATGGGTGAGTATTTGTGCTCCTTAGCTTCAGTACCGACATCCCAGCTTCACCCAGCTGTAAATGGGTACCTGCCCTCTTTAGGGTCAGGGAAGGTAAAGCAGCGAGGGAGAGGAGATGGGCACCGCCCTCAATATACTGGCCTCTGTAGAAGTGATGTCTCTGACATCTTTGCTCACCTACACAACATAG
>CM060341.1:40975889-40981742 GCA_030674155.1 Stramonita haemastoma | reverse complement strand
CAGGATTTCAGCAGGTAATTTACTTGAGAGAAAAACTAGGGAGGCAAATCTAAATGCTGTGCTCTTAGTAATGCTGGTGATTTTGTTTTGAGGTCCAGGTTGACAAGCATGTCAACCTATGTCATGTTGTTGTTTGAGTCAAATCATAGTCCTTTCCAGATTGCTCTGATGTCAGGACTGCAGCCGCGAGCCAGAAAGTCGGAGGACCCACGCTCCCGCAAGTTCTCCCACCTCAGCACCTCGGGCCACCCCAAAAATAGTTATTACAATCGTAGAATGGTTGAAGCAACAAGATGAGATAACCTATGTCACAGCAGTATTGAAGGTGCATATAGAGAGAGGGAGGGGAGAAAGTGGGGGGCGTGTCAACACTTTGAGCCGAACATTGGTAGATAAAGTAGTCAAACAACATATCAAAAAAACGTGTAGGAAACAGTAGGTCCAATGCAATCCAATGATGCTGCTTAGAGCCCCGCCCACCACACAGGCCTCAGTGGGGCTGTCACCATTGGCTACAGAGGGCCTGCCTCACACACTGCACCATTCTCCCTCATTGGAAAAGGCTCCACCCAGTTTGGGCACTTTCAGGGGTGGGCATGCCCCTGATGCTACTGAGTGGATTAAATACAGGCATCAGTGCAGTACATACCACATACATTCTAAAAACAATCATACAGTTACTTTTACTTGTGTTTTTTTTTTTTTAATCAGTCACATGGTAACACAGGGGACCTGGTTTATCATCTCATCCTAAAGACTAGCACCAACACCACTTCTTGTGGTCTAATGGCTGTGGGGGGGGTGACTTTTGGGCCCAAAGGGGATTCAAACCACTGTACAATTCCACCTGGACTTTTCACTTCCTAGACAGGTGTATTACCTTTAGACCACCATCCGCTTAGACCTTCAGATATATTTCTTAACAAAAAGTTAATTAGCAAAGAAAAGTTCTTTCTCTTTCTTGTTTTAATACAGTAATTGACCTGCTGCGATGATAGTCCTCACAGCAGATCTGGAGAGGAGAATACAGGCCACAGAGATGAGATGCTTTCGCAGACTCCTTGGCATCTCTTACAAACACCACATCACTAACGAGGAAGTGAGAATCAGAATCGGTCAAGCCATCGGGCCCTTTGAAGATCTCCCGACCACAGTCAAAAAACGCAAACTGAAGTGGTATGGGCACGTTGCAAGATCAACAGGGCTTGCCAAGACGATTCTGCAAGGAACTGTGCAAGGCGGGAGAAAGAGAGGCAGGCAGAGAAAGAGATGGGAGGACAACATCCGAGAGTGGACGGGCCTCAGGCTGAGTGACACCCTGAGAAAGGTCGAGGACAGAGGGAAATGGAGAGAGCTGGTTGCGAGCTCTTCCGTGGCGCCCTACAGTCTAAACAGACTATGGGATAGAAGAAGCAGATGGTGATGATAGTCAGTTCTTTTGATTTTAAATAGTTTTATTTTCATTGCAAGATGTAAGACACTGAAGACAATTTAGAATTGAAGTCACACAGCAGCACTTCTGATTTTTAAGTAGCACCTTTTTTTGTTTTATTAAGTAGCTTTACCATGGCAATCTGGAAGTAAAGCTAAAAAGCTGAAAAAAGTAAAAGCTGAAAATTCAAAGTTTTTGTGTGTTTTGTTGTTAATTTATAACGTTTGCTTTTTTGTTTGTTTTTTTTACAAATCAACATTATTATCATTTCTTTTTTTTAGTATATTTATTATCATTTCTTTCTTATACTAAGAACTTTTGCCATTGTATGTTTTTGGTGCTGAAAAGTTGTGACAAAGTGCATTAACACACTAGGAATTGAAGTCAGAAAGTTGACAAAAACGTATGAGGAACTTCTAAAATGCTGATGTAATGCCTTATATTGAACTTACACTGATTAGAGATGTGTTATTGTTGTTGTGTTTTTTACATGGGGGCCTACGCAGTTCGTCGTAATTTATGACAAACCATGTTGCTGGGACGAACTGTGGCAGAACACTGTCTCCTCTCCCTCGCTGCTTTACCTTCCCTCACCCTATAGTGGCAGGTACCCGTTGACAGCTGGGTGAACTGGGGTACTGTAATGAAGTCATGGCGCACAAAAGGTCCCCCTTCGAATTGGTAACCACGCTCGATGATGCTTAACCTTAGCCGGGGGAAGGAGCGCTCTGACCACTGAGCTGTCCTGTCCCCGTCAGCATCTTAGCACAATAATATACAGCCATCAACCACATCATCATTAATCAGGATAGGGGGTACAGCGCCTCAGAGGCGACGCACGGGGAGGGTTAGCATAACAACCTGCACTCTCCTTTAAAAAGGGGAACGGGATAGCCTAGTTGTCAGAATATTGCGCTGGCAATTTGACGACCTGGGTTCGATTCCCGTTCGAGGGGATTTTTCCTCTGGAGTTAACATCAGTGCTGACTCCACTCTCCCCAAAAGTCTTTCGGATGAGACTATAAACCAGGGCACCGTGTACCAACGCACGCAGAACATCTTGCGCACATGTTAAATCCTGTTCCGCTTTTCGTAAGAGTAGGCCATCGTGTGCTTGTGGGAACCGATGACAAGATTTACAAAACTGCATACACACAGGGCTGGATGTAGAAAAGCACATGAGTACTTATTCAGTTATCCTTGATATAAAAGAATTTAAAAAAGAATAAAAGAGACCAAAAATCTATGAAATCGGAGAAAGGCTGCCTATAATGGGGAGGTCCTTAAAAACAGTCATACGCGCAAACTTCTCATTCAGTGTGTAACTTCAATCTCACCATAATTCTTAGTTAGGAAGACTGAGTCAGAGTGTACATTTTGGGTGACCCCCAGAGTATTAAGCTGGGGAAAAACAACAACAACAACAACCACAACAACAACAACAACAAATAAAAACAACAACAACAACAACAGACTATAAACCGTGGTTCCGTGTTCGAACCCACGCAAAACATCTTGATTACATGTTAAAAACCTGTTCTGCCCTTTAAAAAAAAAAAGTAGGCTGTTGCGTACTGTTAGGAGGAGCGGATGACATAATTGTTGTTTGTAAATGAGTACACACAGGTGTGATGCTTAAAAATGAGTTCTGAAGTCAGAATGCCGCTACCTGCATGGTGAGCTTAAGCCGGTCACATGGGCAAAACCTCAACGCTGGTAAACCTCAGAGCTCTAGCCAAACAACCAACCCCTCCCCCCACTCCTCCCCCTCCCCCTATTCTTTCCCAATCAGAGTGACCTCTTTCTGCACACTTTTGCAGGAGAATGCGGGCATTGGGAGGGTGTGCGTCATTGCCTTGCCTCTGTGTGTGCTTGCTTGTGCGCGAGAGGCAAAACATTAAGCTTGCATGCAAGAAAGTGATGTTAGAACCTTGATGTGCATCTCTCTCTTACTCTCCATCTCTCTGTCTCTTTTTTACTCTGTCTGTCTGTCTGTATTCTGTCAGTCTGTCTGTCTCTGCCTCTCTCTCTGTGTCAATCTGTCTGTCTGTCTGTCTGTCTGTCTGTCTGTCTGTCTGTCTGTCTGTCTGTCTGTCTGTCTGTCTGTCTGTCTGTCTGTCTCTCTCTCTCTCTGCTCTCTCTCTCTCTCTCTCTCTCTCTCTCTCTCTCTCTCTCTCTCTCTCTCTCTCTCTCTCTGTGCTTGCCTGTCGGTCTGTCTGTCTGTCTATCTCTGTCTGCTTGCCTGTCTATCTCTATGTCTGTCTGTCTGTCTGTCTGTCTTTCAGTCAGTCTGTCCGTCTGTCTGTCTGTATCTGTCTCTGTCTCTCCGTCTCCGTCTCTGTCTTTCTGTCTCTCTGTCTCTATGTCTCTCTGTCTCTGTCTGTCTGTCTGTCTTCTGTCTCTGTCCTCTGTCTTGTCTGTCTGTCTGTCTGTCTGTCTGTCTGTCTGTCTGTCTCGTCTGTCTGTCTCTGTCTCTCTCTCTCTCTCTCCCTCTCTCTCTCTCTCTCTCTCTCTCTCTCTCTCTCTCTCTCTCTTCTCTCTCTCTCTCTCTCTCTCTCTCTCTCTCTCTCTCTCTCTCTACCGAACTGATTTTTTCAGGAACAAATTCAGCCAATTACGGACTAGGCTTCTACAATATGGCATGTATTCTGTGAACGCAAATACTCTTCAAACCTTTAATGAGACTTCACAAGCGAGCTCTGAAAAGTGGTTTTTCTAAAGCCAGGTTCATTGACTCAAACTGGTTTAAAAAATTTAAGAGTTTTACCATTACAGCAAAGATGCTTCTATAACCAGGCACTATTAATGCAGTATGTAGTTCATAGGTTTGTACTGTACTATATGTATTGTTTTGTGTTATTGTATTGTATAGTATAGTACCGTATTGTATTGTATATATTGTATAGCACTGTGTTGATTTGTACTGTACTGTACTGTACTGTAACTGTACTGTATTGTATTGCATTGTATTGTATTGTATTGTATACCACTTTTAAGTCATGGCAACATTTTGTTTGCGTGAAATTCAGGCTGCTCTACCAGGGAAGAGTGCGTCGCCATAAAAACAGCTCCACCCATATTTTTTCGCTTTTTTTTGGTCCGCATAATATGTGTTTTGTTTCCCTGTCAGAGAAACTTTTTTTCTACAGAATTCTGCCAGGGAAAACTCTTTTGTTGCCGTGGGATCTTTTACGAGCACTAAATGCGTGTTGCACACGCGTCCTCTGTTAATCGTCTCATCCTAAAGACTAGCACTCAGACCACCACTCATGGTCTATCGGATTGGGGAGCGGGGGGGGGGGGGGGGATGCTACGAGCACAAACGGGGTTAAACTATCACACACTTCAGACCCGGACTTTTCGCTTTCTAGGCAGGTGTGTTAACTCTAGACCACAAATACACATGGTGCTGCAATTCCTGCCCTTTTTGGACTGTTTCCATATCAATAACATTAGACATCATTTCAAAGTAGTGGGCTTCACCAATTTTTTTTTAGAAAGGCAGAACAGAGAGAGGAATGGAGGGAAGTGGATGTCAACTCTTCAGGGGTACCCCACGGTCGCCAGACTGTGGGGTAGATAGATAGATAGATAGATAGATATATAGATAGATAGATAGATAGATAGATAGATAGATAGATAGATAGATAGATAGATAGATAGATAGATAGATAAATAGAGAGAGAGATAGAGAGATAGATAGAGAGATAGATAGAGAGATAGAAAGATAGAGAGAATGAATGAATGAACATTTTGAATGAATGAACATTTTTATTGAGGGAAAAGATTAAGCACAATGGTGGCTTGTTTTCATCCAGCCCTCTTTTAAAAAAAAGAAAAAAGAAAAAAAAAAAAAGTGAATCAACCAACCAATCAATCCAAATGCATAATTCAAGTATAAAGCTATGAAAATCAAAATTTGGTGAATAAATCAACCAATCGTATGATTTGAGCATAAAGCTATAACATTTGAAAAGAGAGAGAGGGAGGGAGTGAGAGGAATAAGGTGCGGGCTGTTATTATCTTTTTCAGCTCCTGAAGAGGGTAAGAAGAAATGGACAAAGAAAAGAGAAAAATAGAATAGAGGGAAAGAGGGAGAGGAGGAGTAAGGGGAGGGGAAAGAGGAGAGAGAAAGGGGAAAAAAAAAGAAAAAAAAAGGATAAGGGAAACAATAAGAACTACAATTATGCAAGTTAGTACCTAATTATGTCAAGTGAGCAAAATCATAACATACCCAAGATTATACAAAAGTTTCATGATCAATCTGAAATATAATGTGCACCTAGACAGTTCAGTGAAATAGAAACGCTTTACATAAGAGACAGACATAATGGTGGGGGGAAGAGAGAAAAATTGTGGAAGGGGGAAAAGAAGAATAGTAGAGAGAGGGGGAGAGAGAGAGTGAGGTAGAGAGGGAGAGG
>CM060341.1:40968389-40970889 GCA_030674155.1 Stramonita haemastoma | reverse complement strand
TCTGAACTGACTGACTGACTGACTGAGACTGACTGACTGACTGCCCTGACTGACTGACCTAGCTGACTGACTGACTGACTAAATGGATGAATGACTGACTGACTGAATGAATGACTGCTGTTGTAGGCTGTTTTTTGTGTTCTTTTGTTTTGCTGTTTTTGCCCAACCTTGCCAAAGGTTCATTTGATCAGAAGTGACATCATGGGAAAAGATAGACAAACGGTATTTTGTTTCTCTGTTTCTGTCTCTGTGTGTCTGTGTGTGTGTCTGATGTGTTCGTGTGTCTGTTGTGTGTCTATCTGTAACTCCCACCCTCTCTATCTCTGTCTGTCTGTCTGTCTCTGTCTTTCCCTCCCTCTCATGTCTGCGTGTCTGTATGTCTGTCTGTTTCTCCTCTGCCTTTCTCTGTGTCTCTCTATCTATGTGTGTGTCACTCTCTTTATAAATGTATGATATACCTGCCTGTCTTTTTCTGTCTGTCTGTCTGTCTGTCTGTCTTCTGTCTCTCTGTCTGTCTGCCTCTCTCTCTCTCTCTCTCTCTCCTCTCTCTCTCTCTCTCTCTCTCTCTCTCTTCCTCTCTCTCTCTCTCTCTCCTCTCTCTCTCTCTCTCTCTCTCTCTCTCTCTCTCTCTCTCTCTCTCAGGGATTCTGTGTTTCTTGAAATCATAACCATCTCTTTTGTTTAAATGACTATTAATGTATTTAGTGGGGATTAGTGCATTTGTTGAATGTATACCTATCTTCTTTTTCAAATCTTAGGTTGCAATTTTTATTGTTGGGATGGTGCTTTTTTAATTCGTTGTTTTTTGTGGGTATTTTTTTTGTTTGGAGAGGGGGCTGCTATTCCTTAATCAGGGCAAGGGCCGGATGGAAAAGAAACGTGAATGCTTACTCTTTTGCCTTTGGAAATAATATATAATTAATTAATTCATTCATTCATTCATGCTCAGTCAGTCAGTCAGTCCAGTCAGCGCCAGTCAGTCAGTCGCAGCCAGCTCAGCAGTCAGTCAGTCAGTCATCATCAGTCCAGTCAGTCAGTCAGTCAGTCAAGTCAGTCACGTCTCTCTCTCGTTGTCCTTGTCTTTTTCTCTGACATTGTCTCTGTCTCTGTTTTTTTGTCTCTCTTTTTTCTGTCTGTCTCTCTGTCTGTCACTCTGTCTCCCTCCCCCCTCCCACCTCTCTTTCTCTCTCTGTCTCTCTGTCTGTCTGTCTCTCGTCTCTCTGTCTCTCTGTCTCTGTCTCTCTCGTGTGTATAATGTCTATGTAAGCTACACTGTTTTCCAGTCAACTCAAGGGTAGTGTTTCATACCGGTGATTTATAGCCGCACTGTCTGCATCTTCTTGTTTTCGCAACACTGCTCAGTTTTCATCTGCTCATGCGTAGCCACTTACTTCCGGCGCCAGATGGTACTGCCCTCAGAGGTATTTCCTGTCAAAGGTAGACAACCTGAATGTCCAGAAACGGAAGGAGAGTTCTTGCACTTGTCGCGTCCATAGTTTATAGCTGTATGCGTGTAGTTGTGTTGTTTTATTGCGTTGTGTTAGGTTGTATTGTGTTGTGTTGTGTTGTATTGCGTTGTGTAGGTGTATTGTGTTGTATTGTGTTGTATTGCGTGTGTTAGTTATGGTTGTAGTTGTATTGTATTGTGTTGTATTGCGTTGTGTTAGGTTGTACTTGTATTGTGTTTGTGATTGCGTTGTGTTGTGTTTGTTGTATTGCGTTGTGTTAGGTTGTGTTGTGTTGTATTGCGTTGTGTTTATTGGCTGTATTGGTTGTGTAGGTTGTATTGTGTTGTATGTTGTGTTGCTTGTATTGCGTTTTCTTTGTAGTTGTTCATGGATATCATTTTGTCAGTTCTCGGAAGACTATGGAGTTGTGCTCTAGGCTCTAGAGCGCAAAGCCTGGGTAAGTAGTATGGAGGGCAAGCTGTTACCCATGCAGCAGACACCCATCCCTTTCTCGCCACGTGCATTATATTGTCATGTATTGTATTGTCATGTATTGTATTGTCATGTATTGTATTTATTGTATTGTATGTATGTATTGTCGTATTGTATTGTATGTATTGTATGTATTAGTATTGTATGTATTGTATGTATTGTCATGTATTGTATGTATTGTATGTATTGTACTTGAAGAGTAGCATGTGCATTGAGCGATGCATTATATAAGATGCATCATTGTTTTGTCAATTGAAATGGGAGTTGCAGTTGGATTTGCACTGTGGCTAGCATGATCTGCATTGTAGTTGCATCAGGTATTGTATTGTTTTCAATGTTAGCCATCAATTACTGTATGTATTCATATATTGTCATGTATTGTATTGATGTATTGTCATGCTTGTAATTGTATTGTATTGTATTGTATTGTATTGTATTGTATTGTATTTATTGTATTGTATTGTATTGTATGTATATGTATTGTATTGTATGTATTGTATTGTATTGTGTTCTGTATCATTTTCATCACGGCGGATTTCTCTGCCAGAAACTCGGGCTGC
>CM060341.1:40953389-40955889 GCA_030674155.1 Stramonita haemastoma | reverse complement strand
TAAAAAAGCCCAAGGACATGACCTGGAATAGTTTCGGTGTTCCCTGACATCAGACAGTATGGTCACTGCATCCAGGTAATTACCTGTGGTTATTACATGTTTCGCTAAATTTGGCCCAATTCCTGACCAAATCAGCTGCAAGACTTATGGCCTGGTGTGTGGACGGATAGCGCCGAGGGGGTGGTAGAGAGTGTGTTGGATCGGGATTTGTACAAGTTAGGTGGGTAGTGACGGTGAGGGTAGGGGGATGGGGTTGGTGGAGGGTGGGGTGGGTGTGTGTGAAAGGGGTGGTGTGGATGTGGGTGAGGGAAGTGTGGGATGTGGGTTTTGGGTGGGGTTGGGTGTGGAGTGGTGTGTGTGTGTGTGTGTGTTGTGTGTGTTTGTGTGTGTGTGTGTGTATGTGCGCGCGCGGTGTGTGTGTGTGTGTGTACGTGTGTGTGTCTCTATCTCTTTGACTCTCTCTCTCTCTCTTACTCTCTCTCTCTCTTATTCTATCTGTCTGCATGTGCCTCTGTCTTTATGTCTGTGTCTGTATGTTCTTTGTTTCTACCCGTGTCGCTGCATATGCCTCTGTTTATCTGTCTTCTTTTTTAATTTTTATTCTTTTATACCGAGGATAATGGAATAAGCACTCATGTGCTTTTCTTCATCCAGTCACCATGTGTATGCAGTTTTTTTAAATGTCATCTGTTCCCACCGGCACACGATGGCCTACTCTTACGAAAAGCGGAACAGGATTTAACGTGTAACATTGTACTCTGTGTCGTTGTGTCTGTCTTTCTCTCTCTGTGTTCTCTATCTCTGTCTGTGTCACTGTCTTTCTGCCTGTCTCTGTTTTTTCCTGCCTATGTCGCTCCCTCTCTGTTTTGTTGTCAGTCTTTCTGTCTGTCTCTGTGTTATCTGACTCTCTGTCTGTGTTTCTGGCTCTGTCTGCCTCTCATTGCTGATAGATGACGCTGTGTGTTTGTGTGTTTGTGTGTACACTGACAGTGTCTACTGATAACGAGTTCAGCTATATTCTCCCTCTCTCCTAAAAACAACAACAACAAAATATGACAAAAAGGACACCATTTCCACATGCATATACAGAGCTACCGACTGTTTTATAAAAACAACAACAAACATACACAACCATAATCATGTAATGATGACTCCTACTAGCAACATATAGTTAACGGCAAAACTATCAACAGCCAAAATTGCTTTAATTTGAACTCCAGCCCCTAAAGCCCGTAAGGTCGATGTGTGTTAGCAAACATGTCAGAAATTGGCATATAATAAGCTGGAAGGGACATGTGGCCCTCATGCCCTTACCAACTGTCAAATAAACGTTTTTAACATCCCTGGGGGCGGGGGCGAGGGGGGCGGGGCGAGGGGGCGGGATAGCTTAGTGGTTAGAGCATTGCGCTCAGGATCTGACGCCGGGGTTCGGACCACCACGGAGGTGTCAATTTTAGGGAGTTTTACTCTGGAGTGAACACATCAGTGCTGACTCCGATCCTCCAACAGTCCTTCAGATAAGACTCTTAACTGAGGCCTCGTGTGCAAATGCAAGCAGAACATCTCGTGTGCACGTCAAGACCCGTTCTACCTTTTGGAAGGGTAGGTCATTCGTGCTGGTAACAACGAATGACAACCAATGTACATGAAAATAAAAGGTCGCATACGCAAAGTTCTTACCATTAGGGGATCTTAGAACTCTAGTTGAGGAACAACAAGAAAAAAATCACCATTGGTGAATCTCAACACTCTAGCCAAGAAAAAACAACAACAACAAAACTCCCAAAACCAATACAAACAAAGAACAACCCCCCCCCCCACTCCTACACACACACACACAACAATCCCAAACTAACCAAAGAAAAGACCAAAAACAAAAACAAAACACAAAAAACAAGCAAAAAAAGCCCCAATGTCAACTGAAAATACCACCCCCCTCCCACCAAAGGAAAAAAAAAAACCATAAACAACCACCACCAACAAAAATTTTTTTTTTTTTAAACAGATAACGACAAAAAATCAACAACAACAAAAATACAGTGAAGTCGCTCATTTCTCCTACCTACTACTACTAGAACCACACAACACAGAACAAAACTGTGCATCCTTTTATCCAGTAGCTCTTGAATTTCATTCCTATTCCCACCTGCAGCTCAGCCTGTCCCCTGCAAATAACAGTGGCAGCCAAAGAACAGCCCCAAGCTGTCCCTCCCTCCCTCCCTCCTCCTCTAATGGTGTTGCTTCAGATTTGTCCAGTTTCCACAAGGAATTTATTTACAAGGAGGAAGGGAAGGGAGGAGGGGGGTGTGGGGGGGGGGGGGGGGGAGGGGTCAGTATAGGAAAAGGGTGATGGGGGTGGTGGGGTAGGGGGGTGGGGGGTTCCAAGTCCTCCAGATGATAGATGCCCAGAGGCTTTTTGCAGCAAGATTTGCACTCAAATCGAAATATGGATGAATTTTGGAATGCTTGTGTGTGTGTGTGTGTGTGTGTGTGTGTGTGT
>CM060341.1:40930889-40943389 GCA_030674155.1 Stramonita haemastoma | reverse complement strand
ACGGTCAGCTGGGTGCCAACCCAGGTGTAAGCAGATGAGACCTACGCCTGTGCATCATGTGCCACCACTGGTAAGTGGTGGAAAGCCTAGTGTTCACCATGGACACATGCCCGCAACTGTACCATCAAACCAGTGTGATGAACAGTATCAGACAACCAGTGTTCTTCATTGTTCTGGTAGTTCTGGCTATGAGTCAGAGACTGAACCTGTTCCTGTTAGTGTTTCCACTCCAGTTTCAGTCCCGAGAAGATCTCTGCAGCCAGCCTCAAAATCAAAAGTGACAATGTCTTCAGTGAGTATGTAAGTGTTAGTTTTTAGATGTTTCAAGCAAGAGCTTTATAAATAATGGGAAAAGAAGAGAAAAAGTAAGGAGCTTAACACCTGCTCAGAAGTGACATTTTGGTATATTTATTATTTTGTTTAATGTGAAAAATTATATTTTAAAAGATTGTGACTTCTATATTTTGGTCACTTGGTATGTTGATTTTTTTAGCTGTTGATTTTGACATGTTTGGTCATATAACATGGTTATCATTTTGAAATTGAGTATTATGGATTTGGTTTTGGTATGGTTTTTGAGTACGACAAGTCTGGTCAGTTAGTATATTCATGATATTGTAAGATTTAAGAATAACCATGCTGTGGTTTATTTTATATATGGAGGGACAGCAGAGAGACATCCAGAGTCATGAACTGGATGTGGGCCGGCCTCCCTAGAGTGTAAGGAAGATTAAAGGCCCAAGACACTTGTTTGAAGGGGGCTTCTCCTCTGAGAACTCTCTGTTGCCATTCTCTACGTGGGTTTTTTTACCTCTCATAATTGGTAGATAAGGTAAAATGTTTTGAAGGATGAGGCAAAATTAGATTGAGAAAATTGTCCCAAGTTAACAAGCCAGAGTGAGGAAAAATGTTCAAATAACAAGTCCTCTTTTCTGTTAAAGTTAATTTCAAGAAAACATCAGTTGGACATGAAAATAATTTTTGGATCGGAAGACATTTCTTTGTTTTTGACATAAGTTTTGTGTGTGTGTGTTGTGGAGCTTCTAGTCAAGTGTACAATATTGTTGTGATGATGAAGGTGTCAAAAACACCTCATGGTTGATCAACTAGTACATTTTTATTATTGATTTTTTGATTGTGGTCATTGGATACCAGGTGGAAATATTGAGTGGAATTTAAAATATTTTTCTTTGCATTGGATAGTGGTTTTGAGGAAATTTGTTAAAAGAACAAGTCCCAGCTATCTGCTATTTTTCAAAGAAAAAAAAGTATGTTGTAACTTTACCCGGTTAAAAGAACCAGGTTGAGTAAGGCTCTGATGAAACTATGTTGATGTTTAGTGATATGAGGAATTTTGTTCAAAAAGCAACCCCTCAATAATCTACAGGGCAACAATATGTTTCATTAAGTGAGCGGGTCGTCGAGAGAATTGTGTCAGCAGGCAGAAGAAGAGAGTTTGAAGATTCTTGCTTGAGTAGCAACCCCTCTGTAGTCTGCTACAGTTTATGATTTTGTCCTGACTAGAGAAAATATTTGTCAAAATGCAAATTTTCTGTGGCCAGTCGTAACATTTAATGTTAAATCAAAAGTTGTGCTGTGGTCTATAAAGAATTTTGTTAATATAACAGATCTTTATCAGACATTAGCAGTGTGAGTACAGGGAGGTAACCCAATATATATAAGGAAGTCACAAGTTGTTTTATGATTATATTGTTCAAATAACATGGATCGTAAAGGCTTAAGATGTGTTTTCCTTGATATTGTGTTGCGAAGAGTTGAGTTAGCACCACAATTTGTTTTGATGATTATAATGTTAAAAGAACATTTATCATTTTATAAACATAAATTTGTGGGTGCTTTGTATCCTCTTGATGAAGAGAGGAGAGCTATTGCCAGATTCAGCTGCAGTTGTTATAACTGACAGCAGGGTTGAAAATGCTTTGAGGAGTTTGATGATTTGAGAAGTTGGCATTTGTTTTGAATTTATTTTTGTGTGTTTTGTGTTTTGCGTGTTGCGTGTTTTGTGTTTCACCTGGGTAGTTTGTTATTTTTTGTGTGTGTCAGCGCGGACGCTGACAGAGTTTGTGGGGGGAGATGTAACCAGGTGGTTTTGTGTAGCTCTGTGTGTGAGAGCTTGTTGGGCATTTAGTTTAGGTTAGAATCAGCGAAACAGATATTTAGTGTGGTCAGAACAGATAAGAACTTCTGTTCATTTTATAAAGTATTGTTGTTTGTTATGAGTACGATATATTTGTATTTGTATATGAAGTTGATGATTGAATCTTTTTGATCTTTATGATTCATATGTTATTTTGTTTTTATGATTTTATCGTTAGTGGGATGAGATGAGATATATTTTATTGTAAACAAGGGAGAGAACTCTACCTTGCATTTCGAGCACTAAGAATCAGCCTGATATAGAAAAGAAAATATTAAATAACAACTTTAATAAATCATATTATTTATTCATATTCATGGATATGATTGTTGAAGGACTGCTCTTGACTCGATTCAACTCGACCACAGTGAAGATTCTCTATTTCCATCGTAAATTAGTATTTTCACTTATTACATCATATCAGTATAAGAACATTGGAATCTCGATCGGCAAAAGCAGTTCTAATTCATAAGTAAAGAAATATTTTATATACTGTAGTGTGCGATTGAGAATCGTGTGTAATAAACTTTATTTAGATAAATGAAATATAACTTAATTTAGGTTGTAGTAGATCGTAAGGTATACGACGGTTTGAACACGATGATTAGCCTAACGCTTAGCCTAATGCTCGTTCTTTGTTCTAACGAATTTGAATCTCGTCGAACTGAATTTTATAAAATGCAGACATTTAATTATTAATTTATGGTATATTTTGGGTTTATATATGAATGAACATTAGGTTAGATTATGTTAATATAGATAATCTGTATTATTAGAGATGTTCATTCTTTCGATCTTACGAACTACTTTGTAAGCAAGATTGATGCGCACGCAGTAGATCAGAAAGTGTGTTTTCGCATCGCTGTTTAATTATTAATATCTCATCTCATGGACACTACTAGCTAATAATATGTATATGTATACAATCTATGAATTATATTTTTCCTTTTATATTCATTAAGTATTAGGCTCTGCTGGACTCTTAGTGTTTTATTATCGAAAGTTTTAGTGCAAACCTGTTAAAAGTGTGTCTACTCAGAGGCTTCAATCGCATTTAGCTCGCAGTTAGATGATTGTTGTGTAAAGTGCATTAGTGCATTTTAAAGCTTGTGTTTCCTAGTTTATTTTGATATATAATATGTTTAGCTTTGTTGTGCGGACAGCGAGATAATTATTGCTGAAGCCGCGTAAGGAAACACAAATTTACTCCATTTTACGTTCGAAGCTGCCGAATCGTCTGCTGCCGCGCGGTGCTGTCTTTGCAGTCCGTGCGGAGGCTATATATTTAGGGGTGGTTAGGGTGCCTAGGCAGACTGGCAGAGACTGGCAGAGACTAGTAGAGATAGGTTTGCAGACTATGGTAGACTGGGTTAGACCTGTAGCAGTCCAGCAGAGCACAGGAGGGAGCAGAGAGATGATGTAATAAAGACTGACCAACGCCCAGCTGCTGTCTTCCCCTGAGTCTTCCTTTGCCTGGCTGCTGTACATTGTTCCTCTACTTTCCCTGTCCTCTATCCTTGCTACCGGCTCATCACATATATATATATATTATATATATATATATATATATATATATATATATATATGTATATATAATATATATATATATATATGTATTTATATGCTATTTCAACTGCGGGAATTTCGGGGTTTAGATTGTTTTACCCTGAAACAAAAAACCCAACAAAACAAAACACAAAAGCAGGAGTACTTCCGTTCTAAAAGCGTTATCATCAACGTTAATTAATACAAATGATCTTTTGGCTTGGTGTCTGTGCTTTAAGAACACCTCACTGCCCCCCCCCCCCCCCCCCCCCCCCCAAAACGGATGATATTTTTTCTGGTTCTGGAAACAGCTACGTTGTGTACATCTGATGATGGAAAAGATGAGCCAGACCTGTACTATTCCAAGAACACGAGCATCTAGCAATAAACCGAGATTTCCTTGTGCGAAAGAATGCAGAACATTTTGTGCAAACAATTATCAAATCCTCTTCTGCCATTCAGAAGAGAACTTATTCATTTTGTGCCGTTGGGAACGGATGGCAGAATTTACAAAACAACATACACATTAGGACTGAATGGGAAAATGAGTGCATATTAAAATTTCCTGGAAATAAAAGAATGAATAAAACGGTAGATAAAAAAAATAAGAAGACAAGTAAAACAAAAAACAAAAGTAAATCAGCAACCAAAAAAACACCTCCATTGTGAATTAGATATAGGGAGCAGAAATTTAACTGACAAATTGAAGAATTCACATCACCACCATACGACATGTTCCACTATATACAGCACAATAGTAAGTAAACGAATATTAATTAAGATAACATGCTCTTTTGGTGTCTGTAATAATACATTGTCCTTAGATCCTCCTGCTGTTAGGTTTTCAGCAGCATGAGGCAAAGAGAATGAGAAGAAAGCTGCAGACCAGGCAGACAGACCACACATACACACACACGCATTCTCTCTCTCTCTCTCTCTCTCTCTCTCTCTCTCTCTCTCTCTCTCTCTCTCTCTCTCTCTCTCTCTCTCTCTCTATCTCTCTCTCTCTCTCTCTCTCTCCACACACACACACACACACACAAACAGACACACACGCGCACGCACGCACATACACAAACACACACACGGACGCACAAACGCACGCACACCCCCCCCCCCCCACACCCCCCCCCCACACACACTCACACACACACCACACACCCCCCCACACTCACTCCAATAGTATGTTCGAAAAAAATCTCACTTTACTCAACAATTTCAGCCCATCAAACCCTTAAAATCCATTCCCTCTGCGCCATTGTCACAGTTCACGGCACCAGAACTCCTGCCTTTGGCTGTTCTCCTGCATCCTGCATTGTCAGCAGGAAATGTCCTTCCTGTGCTGATGCCCCTCCTTTCAACTGGCCACAGATCCCTCAGGAGTTTTCAGAGTCTGCTGTACCAGCACACCGATCTGTCGAATAGCCCTGTCACACCACTCTGTCACCCTGCCATCCATCACTGGGCCAACAATAGAAATGAATACCTAGGACTGACTGAAACAGATTAACTGAGCTATTAACAGTGATTTTCGGTAAGAGCAAGGCTTAAGAGATCTGTAGTAAATCCCAGACCGTGTAATTTGTTAAGAGTGTGCTCTGGATGTAGAATACGGTTTTGTGGAATTAACTGTATTTTTTTCAGAGTCACAGTTCTGTCCGTTACAGAAGAAAGGCATACATTGTGGAGGATATCCTCAATTGTACACATGTTAATGATAATAACAATATGATTCATCACAGCACAGTGCAGGGTTGTTGCCACACACAAGCACACAAAAAAACACACAAACACGAGCGCGCACATGCATAATCCCATGCATAAACGTCCTCAAAAATAACGCACATCAGAGAGGTGACAAAGTGCCGGTTTAAGCGCCGTCTTTCCCTGACTTTTGCATAGGAACAGATCCCAAGGCACCACGGGAGTGCTCAACTGTACGCATACACACTTTAATACCATCTTTCATGTTGCTAGGTCTGTTATTGTGGTGACACCACAGCCCCCAAAAGGGCGGCCTGTCTTGAATATAGCAAGCCTTGTCAGAACGAAAGCTGGTACAGTGCACGCAACAAACACAGAGTATTATGCAATTATGTAGGAAATGTCTAAATGTATAATTAATTTGACTCTTATTTTATTAGAACTAGAATCATCATCATCATCACCATCATCATCATCATCACCAGCAGCAGCAGCAGCAGCAGCAGCAGCAGCAGCAGCAGCAGTAGCAGCAATGGTAGCATTCTTGTTTTGAAAATGTTCGTTGTTGGTGTAATGATTTTTAAAGGTAACTCTGCACATTATAAATTGTGGCATGGGCAGATAAAGTCAAGAAGTCAATGTTTAAGAACTTTGTTTTAACTATGAGGTCGGATGTCTTTATTTGTAAATATTGAACTAAACTGTAAATTCTTGCTTTTGTAGTGTATTATTCTTTAGATCAAGAGGTTGTAACTTTAGTTGTCTTTTCTTCACTTCAGCTGGCGTGGTTTGGTCACGTCAAATGGCTTGACCCTCTCACCAAGACTGTTTTATAGGGGACACACCAAACTAACCATAACCAAACCAAACCAAAACCAAAACCAAAACCAAAAGCATTTCAGCAGACTTCCTTGGCAAAGTTGCACACTGATTTCAGTTCTAGCCATGTTCTATTTGCAGAAAGGATTTTCTTGTACAGCACACAGACAAAATCCTGCTACAATCCTCGTTCAATAAACCCTGCGCCATTTCCTTCTCCGATACTCCTCAACAGCAACTATTAGCTATACTAGGACATGATGGAGATGTGAGAATGGGGGAGGGGGGGGGAGATGTACAAGAAAGTGTATGTGAGGGAAACGAGGTATAAGAGAGATGTGTAGAATCAATGGAACTATTGCTGAGTAGTGTGAGAGAATGCAGATGTACTAAAGATCTTATTTCTTTCAACAATTTTGCTAGGAGAAAAAAATCTTTTGAAGGCTAGCAGGCTTTCTCTTTGTTTTTATACTTCTGTGCTTTTTTTTTTTAACATAGCCTTTTTGTTTCGTGAGAAAAGACAGAAATGTTATAAGATTGCTCAAGAAATTTAGCAAGATTGTGGAGGGTTCATAATTATTCAGTGTGAAGTATGTGATTGATTATCTAATCAAGTAAGATCGTTTTATTGCTTCTTCATATGTTTGTTTAGTGTTTATCTTAATCATGATAAAAAGGTTACTGTTTCGATTTAAAATTTATCAATTAGTTTCATCATTGATTTATTTGGCATATTTAAAGAGTCTTTTGAATGATGGTACAGGTAACATTTTTTTTTTGATGTATATCTGTTATAAAATTTGAGTATTATGGATATAACCCTCCTGTGTTATTTTTACATCCAGTCCCCATGTGCTTGTGGTTTTACAAATTTTGTCTGTTCCCACCAGGACAAATGACATACTTTTCCAAAAAGGCAAAAGAGGTTTAAATGTATGTGTGTGATATACATATGTCTGCACATACATTCAGTTTATATTCTCATAGTAAAAAACGTTCACAGGTTGACACTGCTGTTATTAACTCCAAAGTACAAAAATAGATCCTACAAAACAAGCGTCTCAGAGGTAACTCAATTGTCAGCTCAAACCTGGGTTGTTAGATTGCCAGCTCAACATATAGCTCTCTAATCTCGAGGCTTTCTCTCCCCCCTCCCTCCACCCAAGCTAGCAAGCTAGGCCTGCTAGCTAAGCCATCAATCCATCTCTCCTATTGCTCAAACCTGTCAGGTTAGGGAAGCAGAATGAAGTTGCTGCTATGGAGAGAAGTGGTACACATAAAACCCCATTACCGTTAATGCCCTGACTCTGTTACCGTGACGTTCATCTGGCAGGCATTAGGGGTTTGTTTTTGTCCTGGCTACAGTCCATTCATTGCAATGTTCCCTTGTGTTCTTCTTTTGTTGTCTGTTAGAGTGCTAGTAAGTTGGTAAAGACACATGGACACATGCAGAGAGGCCTAAACTAATGTGTAGACTCTATAGGTATGAATGCATATTAACTCACATGCACAAGCACGTGTGTGCGTACACACAAAACACACACACACACAGATATCTATCTATATATATATATATAGATATAGATATATATAGATATATATATATATATATATAATATATATAAAATATATATATATACGTACAAAACACACACACAGACACAGACACAGACACACACACACACACACACACACACACACACACACACACACACACACACACACACACATATATATATATATATATATAATTATATATATATATATATATCTATATATCTATATATATACACATACATACTTACATACATATGATATGATATGATATGATATGATATGATACATGGAATTTGTATAGCGCTATCTCTTGTAAAGACAAATCAAAGCGCTTGCATTTGACCTACAGAGCCACAGATCATGCTGCCACCAGGCGCAAAGATCAACGACGAACAACGATGATCAACTGTTGTTGTCTTGTTGCTGCTGTACACTTTAGAGCATACATAACATACATACATACATACATACATACATACATACATACATACATACATACATACATACAATACATACATACATACATACATACATACATACACACACACACACACACACACACACACACACACACACATACATACATACATACATACATACATACATACATACATACATACATACATACATACATACATACATACATACATACATACATACATACATACATACATACATACATACATACATACATATATGCATACATACATACATGCATACATACATACATACTTATAGTCCAAAACCATACGAAAAGCTAGTTTTCCCCCCCTCGGTTCTCTTTAATACTTTGTAGTATAGACTGTCAAAGCGTAACACACACGCGCACGCACGCGCATACACTCACTCACACACATACACACACACGTACGTACACACGCACATACACACATACACACACACACGCACGCACACACACATACTCACTCACAAACACAAGCCCACACACACACACACACGCGCGCACGCGCGCGCACACACACACACACATGCACGCACGTAGGCACGCATGCACGTACGCACACACACAGACACACAGACACACAAACACAAACACACACACGCACGCGCGCGCATGCACAGACACGCACACACACACACCGCGAACTCACACGCACACACATACAAACACGCTTGCCTGTCTGATATCACTATTTAGTGGAAGGATATTAAACTGAAGAACATACATACATACATACATACATAATACATCAAGATACAACATACAGACATACAGACATACAGACATACATACATACATACATACACATACATACATACATACATACATACATACATACCACACCACTATTTGCACACCACACACATACATACACATGCACCCTCTCTCTGACTCTCTGTCTCTGTGTCTTTCTCCCCCCCCCCCCCCCCACACACACACACATCAAAACCCTAAAAGATTCTTAGCAGCCAGCCCAGGTTATCAACGACCTAGCTATCCACGTATTCCCATCAAAGCAGCTGTAACAACAGTTTCCATCGGTGAGAAAACTGCAGAGAATCGATAGAATGATAGTTATTGTCATCGTTATCTGAACGGTAAAATCTTGCAGAAACATTCAACAAGTGAAAATGATGACCCATTATAAGGACAAGTAGGCCTTGTTCTATTTTCAGTCTGGGCAGAGAGTCAGACAGGAAAGCAGCAGAGTCCTACAGAAGGAGGACTGATCTTGCCTCTCCGCAGGGAAAACTTTTACAACACAAAATAAATGGTAGGGACATAGGGACTGGATGTAAAAAAAAAAAAAAGTAGATTAGTGTTTAGTTTATTTTATTTGAAGTTTAAAAATAAATTAGACTAGGTAAAATTAGGTAAAATAATTCATATCTGACATTTTCCAAAGAACATTATCTAAATATGTAAGTAAATTGATACTGAGACTTGAGTATAACTTTCAAAAATAGAACAATAATATCTTGTTTGTTTCTGACAAACAAACGCTAGATAAACATAAGCAAGCAGAAAACAAACTTTTTGATCAGAGAAGCAACCATGAACCTTAAATCGAATATCAGAGCTCCACAATCTAGTCAATCTCTTTTTGGCAGTCACATAAGATTTTTGCCTTTCTTTTGCGAGAAACAGAAAAGCTATGTTCAAGTAAAAAAAAAAAAAAAAAAAAAGAAACAAAAATAAGAGAAGGAAGAGGATGGTGTAAGTAATCAGGGGCCTTTGTTCCCCCTTACATATTATCAAAAGAAATACATTGTTTAAGATGTGTGCATTCTCGTGCACTACTAGTCCATAGCTTCATAGCTCGTCATGGCTGTTGAGGAGTATTGAAGACAGGAATGGTACAGGTCTTATTGAACAAGGATTCTACCAGGATTTAGTCTGTGTGCTGTGCAAGAAATCCCGACTGCAAATTAATAGAGAATGGCGGGAACTGAGATCAGGTACGACTTTGGTGTGGAAATCTGCTGAGGGTTTCAGGTTTTTTTTGAACTGGTTTTGGTTTGGCTTTGTTGAGTTTGATGTGTCTCCAGGGACAGTTCTGACAAGAGAGTTAAGGTGTATGGCCTGACATAACCAGGCCAGCTCTGAAGAAACTACTTTACGAAGTCATTCAGTTACATATTATTTTGTTACAAGAACAATTTCACTACAAGGGGGGAATTTACATTTCAGTTCAATATTTACAAATAAGCACATCATACTTTAAAGTTTAAAACAAAAATGTTCTTAGTCATTGAATTTTTGTATGTAGATGCCCATGTCGCAATTTACAATGTAACTTTTAATTTAAAAAAAAAAATCATAACACTCACTATGAACTAAATTTTCAAAACAAGAATGCTGCTGCTGCTGCTGCTGCTGCTGCTGCTGCTGCTGCTGCTGCTGTGATGTGATGTGTTGCATGCAGGATGATGATGTGATACTAATGATGTAGCATGATGATTGTGATGAATTTAAATCAACTAAACTATATGTTAAGATATCAACTAAAATTGATTTTAGGAATTCCTAAAAAATTTTCTATTAATGTATGAATTCTCTAAATACATTTTTCTATTTAAATAGTCATTGCTCTGGCTCTAATATATATATATATATATATATATATATATATATATATATATATATATAGAGATAGAGAGAGTAGATAGAGAGATAGATAGATAGATAGTAGATAGATAGATAGATAGATAGATAGATAGATAGATAGATAGATAGATAGATAGATAGATAGATAGATAGATAGATAGATAGATAGATAGATAGATAAACAAAAGCTATGTCATATCCAGAGCATATTCTTTGAAAATTAATCGGTCTGGACTTTTGCAACATATCAATAGCCTAGTGAATCTGTGTCATTATCTTAGGTATTCATTTCTATTGTTGGCCCAGTGATGGATGGATGGGAGACAGGGCAATTTGACAGATCGGTGTGCTAGTGGAGCAGACTCTGCAAACTCCTGAGGGATCTGTGGCCAGGTTGAAAGGAGGGGCATCAGCACAGGAAGGACATTTCCTGCTGACAATGCAGGATGCAGGAAACAGCCACAGACAGGAGTTCTGGTGCCGTGAACTGTGACAATGGCGCAGAGGGAATGGGTATATAGAAGTTTGATTGGCTGAAATGGTTAAGCTTAAGTGAGGTACTTTGTGGACATGCTGGTATTTTGTGTGTGTGTGTGTGGGGTGTGTGTGTGTGTGTGTGTGTGTGTGTGTGTGTGTGTGTGTGTGTGTGTGTGTGTTTGTGTGTGTTTGTATGTGTGTGTGTGTGTGTTTATAATTATGTGTGTGTATGTGTTTGTGTGAGCGTGTGTGTGTGTGTGCATGCATAGGTGTGTGTGTATGTTGTGTGTGTGTGTGCATGCATAGGTGTGTGTATGTGTGTGTTGTGTGTGTGCTTTGGTGTAGGAGCAGGTAAGGTGTCAGCAAATGATTCGCTTTCTAGACCCTACATTGATTCGTATACATGTATGGCTGTCGGGGTGCTTAGATCTGTACTAATTACTATATCTGATACATTTTGGATTAGTTCTAGGCTACTGCTACTTTGTTACCCAAAGGATGGTGGTTAAAGCGTTGCACATTGCGCTCATGTTTTGGTTGGCGGGTTCAAGCCCAGGTTTTGAGCCACATCCAGGATACCCATTGAAGGGAATTTTCCCCATGGATTTAAAATTAGTGCTGGCTCCATTCCCCCCAAAATTCTTAAGATGAGACGAGAAACCAAGACTGCATGTGCTGACGCACACAAAATATCCAGTGCACACATAAAAACATAATCCTTTTTTTGGAAGTGTACATTATGTACTGGTGGGAAAGGATGACAAAGTTGAAAACAATACTGTATGTTGAAGGAGACTGGCTGTACACAAGACCACCTGAGTGGTTATTCCAACATCCTCGAAATAAAAGAATGAAACGAGAGAAATTAAGATCGAAAGTGACATTGTTCAGGAGACATTATTTACATAACAAGTAAACTGATAATGAGAATAGTTAAAAAACTTGAAATCAAAATAGTGACCTTTTATCATTCAAAGATAGAGAAACATTTGATTAACATGCAAACAATAAAAACACAATCTTATTTGATCAGAAAAAAGCAATCACGTGCCTGAAACCAAATATAAGAACTCCACAATCTGGGGCCAAACTCTTTTGGCGGTCTAATAAGATTTTTTTTTCTTTCTTTTTCGATAAATAAAATGGCATTGTTTAAGAAAAATAAATGCA
>CM060341.1:40900889-40913389 GCA_030674155.1 Stramonita haemastoma | reverse complement strand
CCACCAGGGATGAATGGCTCAAAGCATCTCGACCTCTGATTGTTTTTAAACAATTTCACTTCAGAACATCTTTCCCTCACGCTAGAGGCAGACACAGCAGCTGAGTGAAGTACTAACCTCGTTAAAGTTCCATTGAAACCGGCCAGCATTCAGTCTGTAGAGATCTGTCAGTAAACTGCTTTCTATCGATTACTGGAGTCACCCTGGGTTTGCCATACTGAGTGTCTTGGTCCACCAGCTACTCTATGCAATGAAATGCAAATCAGATGGGATGTCCAGTTTGAAATTGAAACAGGCAGACGTATTTTTCTGGAGTCTGAATTGATTGTTAGTAGGCGTGGGGGATGGAGGGAAGAAGGGAAGATGCCTGGCTGCTTTTTCAGACTTCACTGTAGGCCCCATAAATTTGATGGATGCTGTACAGGGAATTTAAGTATAATAAGTAACAAATATAAAGAAGGAAAAAACCAGTAACATTTCAGTTTGTCTTTTGACTACTATACCATTGTTCAAGGAAGGGGATAGCTCAGTGGTTAGATCACTTGTTTTTTCCCAAGCTAAGGTTAGCCAGCATTGAGTATTTTTACCCAGTGGATGGATAACCGTTTGCGTGCCTTGGCTTCATTACAGTTCAATCATTTCACCCGGCTGGCAATGGATACCTGCCCTCATTAGGGTCAGGGAAAGCTGGGAAGAGACGGGACCACCCTCAATAAGCTGGTCCTCATACAAGCTGAGGTATTTACATCTTGCCACAAAGACCGCATAGATTATAGGAACACCTTTACGTTCACCTTTACCTTTCTGTTTTTTTACAGTTATGAACAATGTATAACTTTTTCAAAGACTTCAAAGCAGAACAACTAACAAACTCTACATACAGGAAACAACAGTATCATAAATAAAGAAATAAAATGCAAACAGAAGTACCGTATTTAGTTTTTACTGTCTGTCTACTTAAACCCTAGTGGGGGCTCAAACCTGGGCTATCAAAACATGACCACAGTGCTATGACCACAGGGATATCCTGCCCCCTCCCCTTCCTGAAAAATTCCTGTAACAGTGTTACCCATTACATTTTGTGGGGAAACTACAGGTTCATAGTAAACTCTTCTGCATAGTGTCTTCTCCTCTGTCCTGCTGTCCTCCAAGAAAGCTGTCTGGAATGTAAAGAACACCGGTGAAAGCTATCAGCCCTTCTTCACTTGAGTAAGCCCAATAGCAAAGAGTGATCTCCAGGCCTCAAATTCAAGTTGGAAAGAGTTCTCTTAGCAAAGTCTTTTTGGCTGAGTAGGCAGCCATTTGTTTTTAAAACAGTCTATCCCGACTGTCAGTTCACGGCAAGAGACAGGATGCCAGTCATGTCAAAGGGAAGGTTAGCACAGTGGTTAGAGCTTTACGCTCAGGATCTGATAGTCCAGCATTAAACCATCACCGAGGCACGAGTTCCTGGGGATTGTGCTTCTAGAGTTAACGTCAGTACCTACTCCACTCCCCTGAAAGTCTTTGGATGAGACTATAAACTGAGGTCCTGTGTGTAAACGCACGCGGAACATATTGCGCAAATGTTAAAAAAATAAATTCCATCTTTTGAAAAAGGGGACATAGCTGTGCTGGTAGGAAGGATGATAACTTTTTTTCACAACAAAACTGCATCCAAACAGATGTCGTTTTTGGTGGTGGTGGTAGTAGTAGTAGTAGTATAGTAGTAGTAGTAGTAGTAGTAGTAGTAGTAGTAGTAGTAGTAGTAGTAGTGTAGTGAAATAATAATAATAATAATAATAATAATAATAATAATAATAATAATAATAATAATAATAATAATAATAATAATAATTAAAAAAAAGTGGAATTTATATAGTGCTGAATCTTGTAGAGCAGACAAATCAAAGCGCTTATGTGTTTCAAACACCATCCCCTAAGTGGGAATGAGGATACAGTAATGATGGCTAAAAACGGTAGCATACACAACAATCTCATTGGTAAACCTTGAAGCTCTAGCCAAGGAACAAAACAGACTGAAAATACAGTTTTCAGTTGATTCCCTTCCCCCACCTCCCTTCCGCGATGCTATCAGTCCGTCTAGGCCGCCAGTTTGCTCCATGCAAATCACCTCAGGACAATGTGGGCTGACAGTTCCCGCTATCGCCGCATTCTGCATGATTTTAGTTCTGAATGAAAGGGCAGAAACATTTTGCACACACCATCAATTATGGGAAGATGCTCTTACAGCGAAATGAAATCAGGAAGAACCTTTTAATTTAAGTGAGGAATAAAGACTTCGCATCTTGAATCAAGTTTTTCAAGACAGGCTTTTTGTGAACACTCATTGTCTCTGTCTATTTGTATGCCTGTGTGTCTGTGTGTCTGTCCGTCTGTTTGTCTGTCTGTATTTGTCTCCCTCTCCTTCAGCTATTTGTTTCTCTCTGTCTCTGCCTCTGCGTCTCCTGGTGTCTCGTGTCTCTGTCTCTTTCTCTCTCTTTCTCTTTCTCTCCCCCCCCTCTCTCTCCATATATCTCTCTGTCTCTGTCTCTCTGTCTCTTTATCTGTATCTTTCCCTCTATCCCCCTCTCTCTCTGTCTCTCTCCATATATCTCTCTGTCTCTCTGTCTCTGTCTCTCTGTCTCTTTATCTGTATCTTTTCCTCTATCCCCCCTCTCTCTCTGTCTCTCTCCATATATCTCTCTGTCTCTCTGTCTCTGTCTCTCTGTCTCTTTATCTGTATCTTTCCCTCTATCCCCCCTCTCTCTCTGTCTCTCTCCATATATCTCTCTGTCTCTCTGTCTCTGTCTCTCTGTCTCTTTATCTGTATCTTTCCTCTATCCCCCTCTCTCTCTGTCTCTCTCCATATATCTCTCTGTCTCTGTCTCTCTGTCTCTTTATCTGTATCTTTCCCTCTATCTTTTCTCCTTCTCTCTGTCATGCACATACACACTCGCAAATACGCAAACACACACAAACACCACACACACACACACACACACCACACACACAACACACACACACACACACACACACACACACACATACACACACACGCACGCACGCACGCATGCACGCACATACACACACATACACACGTATACAAACACACGCTTTTTGAAAGAGTAGCCTATCGTGTGCCTGTAGGAACAGATGACAAAATTTGCAAAGCTGCAAAAACTCAGAGACTGGATGTAAAAAAGCACATAAGTGCCCATTCCATTATTCCTCGAAATAAAACAATAAAAAAAAGCACGCACGCACGCATGCAGAAATTCAATAAAAATAAAATTGAGGAAACTTAATGTTTAACTAAAGCAGGCGGAGAAAGTGAAAACATTTAATGATAGACAACAGCATCTGATGCCCTGAAGTGCTGCAAGGATGACGCTGTGAGGTAGAGGTCATATGAGAGAGAAAGAGAGAGAAGAGAGAGAGAGAGAGAGAGAGAGAGAGAGAGAGAGAGAGAGAGAGAGAGAGAGAGAGAGAGAGACAGACAGAGAGAGACAGAGAGAGACAGAGAGACAGAGAGACAGAGAGACAGAGAGACAGAGAGACAGAGAGACAGAGAGACAGAGAGAGAGACAGAGACAGAGACAGAAAGACAGACAGACAGACAGACAGACAGACAGACAGAGATGGGAAGAGAGAGGAGAGATGAGAGAGAGAGAGAGAGAGAGAGAGAGAGAGAGAGAGAGAGAGAGAGAGAGAGAGAGAGAGAGAGAGAGAGAGAGAGAGAGAGAGAGATAGAGAGAGAGAGAAAGAGAGAGAGTGAGAGAGAGAGACAGAGAGAGAGAGAGAGTGAGAGAGAGACACACAGAGAGACAGACAGAGAGAGAGAGAAAAGGGGGGGGGTCTGCCTTTGCCCTGACTACTTAGCTCTCCGCCTACAGTTATCAAATTCCAAAGAGAAAAATAAATCTTTTCTGCTTGATTTTGTTTTCTTTGTCATTTTTTTTAAATATCTTAATGTTCTGATAAATATTACTAAATTACTTTTCACTTATGTCCTTAAACAAGAACAGCTTCACTGGGTTTTCTTTTCCTTTCAAAAACCAATTATTCAGAATTTAGAAAAAAGTCGTCTGCCTATTTCAAACTGGACTTCCTATCTGATTTGCATTTCATTGCATAGAGTAGCTGGTGGACCAAGACACTCAGTATGGCAAACCCAGGGTGACTCCAGTAATCGATAGAAAGCAGTTTACTGACAGATCTCTACAGACTGAATGCTGGCTGGTTTCAATGGCACTTTAACGAGGTTAGTACTTCACTCAGCTGCTGCGTCTGTCTCTAGCAGAAAGAGAAGATGTCCTGAAGTGAAACTGTTTTTAAACAAATCAAAGACCATGATTCTTCAGGCCATTCATCTCTTTGGGTCAGGAGGGGCAGGGTAGCCTAGTGGTTAGAACATTGCCTTTGTAGTACAGTGGCCGAGGATTGAACAACCAGCAACTAGCACTCTAAAGAGATAAGTATATATATATATATATATATATATATATATATATATATATATATATATATTATATATATATATGTATATATATATATATATACATATATATATACATATATATATATATACATACATATATATATATATATATATATATATATATATATATAAATTATACTGTCTTTTCTAAACACTACGACACTGGATTTTTGTGGTCTGTTATATGAGCAAAAGTATGTTGCACTGCTGTTAAGTGCCTGACAAGTCAGGTTCTGCACATCTTACATTGGTGTGAGAGAGATAATATTTATCTTTTAAGTTTTCTTTTGGGGTGGAAATGCAGGAGAGAGAGGTTGAAAAAGAGGAACTCCTGCACAGAACTTCCCAAGGGTGAGGATGCTCTTTATGTTGAATGTCCAAGGCAACCCCACAGGGGATTATGATATTAAATATATTACACAAACACACACACACACACACACACACACAGAGACACGCACGCACGCACACGCACATGCACGCACACACACACATGCATGCACACACACGCACACACACACACACACACATACACATGATTGCATGCATACACAAAAAAAACCCCAGAAAACAAGTGACCTTTACACACTCAGCAGTACATGCTGGAAGAAAGGTGTAAATCCAGAATATACAGAATATTTTTACTTCCAAAAAAGTATAAAACTAAAACAAAAATTTTCCACACTGCAAAAAACCCTCAGTAATCCTTGGTCATAATACAGTCCAGAGTCCAATTTCACCGCCCACAAAGCCTGTCCTGACAATCTCCCGATCAATGAATTTTCATTCAAGTACCTGCATTTCACCTGAAGAGAGAAGGGCCGCGGAAACGAAGCAGGAAGCGGAGAGGGAGGCCAGGGGTCAGATTGCAGGATGTCCATTGGCCAGGGCGAGTCTCGTGACAGGTGAGACCACGCTACCTGCCAATTATCCCCCTTTGTTATGCTCCGGCACGCTAAAAAATCTAGTTCCGCCATTGTTTGTTTTTTTAGAATTCTTTTTTGGACTGAGAGAAAGAAAAAAAGTGGAGCAAAGAAGGTATTGTTGGTATGATGATAATATTTGGGTATTACAGGGTGAGTGTCAGTAAGTCAGTGAAGGAGAGGAGAAGAGAGAGAGAGAGAGAGAGAGAGAGAGAGAGAGAGAGAGAGAGAGAGAGAGAGAGAGAGAGAGACAGACAGACAGACAGACAGACAGACAGACAGACAGACAGACAGACAGACAGACAGACAGACAGAGACAGAGACAGACAGACAGAGACAGACAGACAGACAGAGACAGACAGACAGACAGAGACAGACAGACAGAGACAGAGAGACAGACAGACAGACAGACAGACACAGAGAGAGAGTTTTCCACTCTCTGATGTTGTCTTGTTTGCTGCTGCCCATGAGGTCAATGTCATCTGCAAATCTGAGGTTGCAAAGGGGTCTTCCACCAATGGAGATGGAAGTGTGGTGGTTTTGCAGTGTCTCTGTCATGATGTTTTCGAGGAAGAGGTTGAAGAGTACAGGTGAGAGAAGGCAGCCCTGGCGAACCCCAACCGTGGTCTTGAAGAACTCGCCCACGTGGTTGTTCATGAAAACTGCACTTCTTGCATTCTCGTACAGAGCCTTGATGACTTCAATTAGGCAGTTGTCAATGTTGAAGTGCCTGAGTACTTGCCAGAGGCCGTCATGCCATACCCTGTCAAAGGCCTTTTTGAAGTCTATAAAATTGTGGTACAAGTCTTTTTGGTGTTGGAGATGCTTCTCTATCAGAATTCTCAGGTTGAAAATTTGTTCCATTGTGCTGCGTTTTGGTCTAAAGCCCGCTTGTTCTTCTGCCAGGAGTTTTTCTGCTTGGTTTTTCAGTCTGTTGAGGACTACCTGCAGCATGATCTTGCTAGGATGGCTTATGAGACTGATGGTTCTGTAGTTCTGGCATTGCTTGAGGTTTCCTTTCTTTGGCAGGGGTATTACAAGAGACTGTGTCCATTCTTTTGGCCATTCTTTGGTGTCGTGGATCTTCTGACAAAGGTCTGTGAATCGCCTTGCTGTTTCATTCCCTCCATTTTTTATGAGTTCAGCTGGGATGTTATCGATTCCAGGGGACTTCCCCTTCTTCAATTGCTTAATAGCTGTGTCTACTTCACACCTTAGTATTGGTGGGTCTTTATCTTGGTGTTCAGGGGGTTTGTTGGAAACTATGTTGGTATCTGGGCGTAGTGGGTAGTTATACAATCCCTCACAGTATTCTGTCCAGCGCTGGAGGATGGCATTGTTTTCCGTTAAAAGATTTCCTTCTTTGTCTTCAATAACAGAGGCTTTAGGCTGTGTGGTTTTCGTTAGTGCTTTCAGAGTGTTGTAAGCTTTGCAACCTCAGATTTGCAGATGACATTGACCTCATGGGCAGCAGCAAACAAGAACTGCAAATCCTCACAGACAGTCTAACAGACCGAGCGAGCGCATACGGCATGGAGGTCAGTACAGAGAAATCAAAGATCATGGTCAACAGCGCGAGTAATGACAGCACGGAAATAAAGATGAATGGAGAAATATTGGAAGAAGTGAGCCAATTCAAATACTTAGGCTCCATCCTAACAAAAGATGGCACATCAAACAATGAGGTGAAAGCTCGCATTGCAACAGCAACATCTGCTCTAGTCAGACTCCAGAGGATCATCAGAAGCAACAACATCAGCTTCTGCACCAAATACCACCTCTACAAATCCCTCGTAATATCTATCCTCCTATATGGCTGTGAATCATGGACTCTGACAGCAGAGTTAGAGAGAAGAATCCAAGCATTCGAGAACAAGTGCCACAGAAGACTCCTCAAAATATCATACAAAGAACACAAGACCAATAACTATGTGAAAGAGGAAATCAAAAAGCGTGTGGGCCCCCAAGAGCCTTTGCTCTCCACCATAAAGAGGAGAAAGCTGATGTGGTTTGGTCACACCACAAGACACAACACCCTAGCAAAAACCATCTTGCAAGGAACAGTCGAGGGCAAAAGAAGAAGAGGCCGCCAAAAGAAATCATGGTTGACAACATCAAAGACTGGACTGCCCAACCCCTGCAACGCCTCCTACTAGCCACACAGGATCGTGAAGCATGGAAAAAGATCTCCGTTGCGTCTTCTCTCATGTCCCCCCTACGTCCTTTGGGACATGGGACTGAGTGAGTGAGTGAGTGAGTGATGTTGTCTTCCCATCGTTTTCTCTGTCTGCTTTTTTCATTCCCCACCTTGTGCTGTTCCCTCAAGGCAAGTCTGCATGATTTTGTGACATGTCTGTAACACTTCAGTTTACATTCTTTTACTGAGAAGTCAGGAGTTCTTTATGTGACACTACATCATTTTCACTTCTGGCTTTGTCTACCTCATAAGTTATGTGTTCTCTCTGTAGGAGGTATAAAGAACTCTGTAAAGCTTTACACAGCCCCAACTTTATATGCTGGTTATTTAGCTGCTTTTAAAATCCTCCTAGAAATTGTAGCACATTTCTCTAAAAAAAAAGAAAACAAGCAGGCATACATACTGAATACCGTATTCTGTTTTAAAATAGTGTGCTGCAATGTATTACTAGGGACTGGATAACTGGGCAGTCAGAGTATATGCTCTCCCCAAGCTAAGGTTAAGCAGCTTTGAGTGTGGTTACCTCTTGGATGAGTGATCTTTCATGTGCCTTGGCTTCAGTACAGTCCCGCAACTCACCCAGCTGTCAGTGGGTACCTGCCTTCTTCAGGTAAGTGAAGGCAAAACTGCAAGGAAAAGGAGATGGGCGCCGCCCTCAATATGCTGGCTGCTGGAGAAGCTGAGGTCTCGGACAACTCCATCCCTAGCCAATGCACAGATTATGGGACACTTTTCTACAGTATGTCTCTATTCTAAACAAAAGCTTGGGATGACAAGTCTAAAAACAGTGGCCCTAAACATTGAACAAAGTTGCTTTGATACAAGATAGAAACACATGGATGTTGGATTGTAGTCTCAGGTTCAGCAATGGTGAGATTCTGCTTACGCAACCAGTTTTTCCTTTCCTAAAGGTAGCCACATTCCGACTACGGAGAAAGATGATCTTGTAACATGTAATATTAACCACTACCACAGACTACCCCATCTCACCATAACGTCCTCACTATCGATTTCAGCTGTGACCCAAACGTAGTGAACCCAGAGAAGAGGCTGGCTTTCAATGGCTGGAGTCAGTCCTGGCTATTGACAGCTCTGATGTCAAGGAGACAGGTTCGTGTTGACTCTTCTCTGAGATGTCTGGCACCTCTCCTGCAGGTGTTTCTGTTTACAGATCACAACCGGTAGCTAAAGGAAGTGGTAATTATGATCCTGCTTCGGTGAAGTGGAGGTTTTATTCAGTTTTCGTTCAGAATTAAGTGGAGTGACATACTACAGAAAGTTGAGAGCCACAAGGAGTGGAGGAAGCTGGTTGTAAAAGCTTTAGTGGTGCTCTAACTGTCTACGTGACTATGAGATAAAAGGGGAAGTGATGGAGAGGTGAGACTTACGATAGTATCACAGAGTGGAGTTTTGTGGTAGATTCAATGAGAAGGTTCTAAAGGTATTGGGGAAAAGAGTTGTTGTAATACTCAAGTGTAAATTCTATCTTCTGTCCATCTGGTCGTCCATCTGTTCATTTGTTTGTTTGTCTGTCTGTTTGTCTGTCTGTCTGTCTGTTTTGTTTCTGTCTGTCTGTCTGTCTGTCTGTCTGTCTGTCTGTCTGTCTGTCTGTCTGTCTGTCTGTCTGTCTGTCTGTCTGTCTGTCTCTCTCTCTCTCTCTCTCTCCTCTCTCTCTCTCTCTCTCTCTCTCTCTCTCTCTTTATGACCTCTACCCTACAGAGTCACCCCTGCAGCACTCTAGGCCATCAACTGCTGTTGTCTATCATTAAATGTTTTCCGTTTCTCCTTGTTCCGTAGCTTAATATTAGGTTTCCTCATTGTTTTTATTGAATGTGCGTCTGTGTGTAAGTGTGTGTATGCATGTGCATGTGCGTGTGTGTGTGTGTGTGTGTGTGTGTGTGTGTGTGTGTGTGTGTGTGTGCCTGTGTGTGTGCCTGTGTGTGTATGTGTGTGTGCCTGTGTGTGTATGTGTGTGTGTTGTGTGTGTTATGTGTGTGTGCTTGTGTGTATGTATATGCGTGTATGCGTGAGAGATAGAGAGGGAGAGGGAGAGAAGAGAGAAAGACGAGATCAAACGACAGACCGACAGAGCAGACAGACAGACAGACAGACAGAAGAGAAGAGAGAGACAGAGAGAGACAGAGAGAGACAGAGAGAGAAACAGATAGTTTTCACAAAAAGCGAAACCTGAAACACTGTCTTCAAGATGCGAAGTCTTTATTCCTCACTTAAATTAAAAGGTTCTTCCTGATTTCATTTCGCTGTAAGAGCATCTTCCCATAATTGATGGTGTGTGCAAAATGTTTCCTGCCCTTTCATTCAGAACTAAAATCATGCAGAATGCGGCGATAGCGGGAACTGTCAGCCACACATTGTCCTGAGGTGATTTGCATGGAGCAAACTGGCGGCCTGGGCACACTGATAAGAATTGGGAAGGGGGTGGGACTGGGAAGGTGGGGGAGGGGAGGGGGATTTGACTAAAAGTACTGTGATTTTAGTCGGTTTTTTGCTGTTGTTTTATTTTGTTCCTCGCTTAGAGCTCCGAAATTTACAAATGTTGAGATTTGTGTGTATGCGACCGTATTTTACTGTCCAGTAATGTAGTTGCGTTCCAACTTCGGGAAAGTGCTTTAACATAACATCAGAGTGCCTGCGTTTATTTCTTTAATTCCACTATACGTTCCAACCGCTACGAAATGTTCTACACTTTCAAAAGTCGTAAAGGGTTTTTATTTTGTGAATATCATGTTCTGCTTGCGTTTGCTCATGGGGCCTCACTTTATAGTCTCATTTGAAAAAACTTAAATAAGAGCAATTGGTACTGATGTTAACTACAGGGGAAAACAATTCCCTTGAACAGATGCCTCGGCAGTGCCTCAAACCCAGGTGTCAGATCACAAGTGCAACACTCTAACCACTAGGCTATCCCACCCCCCTTACCCCCCTACCTACCCCTCCTCCCCTGTCTCCTGTTCATGACTGGCATTCTATCTCACGCCCTGACCTGGCAGTCAGGAAAGACTGCTGGAAGCCAAATGTCGGCCTACGTGGCCAAAAGGACTATGCCAAGGAAAGTCCTTCAATTTGAATTTGAAGCCTGGCCATTTCTCCAGCTATTGGGCTTACTGAAGCAAAGAGCGCTGATAGCTTTCACTTGTGCTCTGTTGTTGTTTTTCCAGACAGCTTTCTCCGGTGATAGCAGAGCAGAGGAGAAGATACTATGCAAAAGAATGTACCAGGGACCCTTAGTTTCCCCACATGTGGGTGATACTGCTATGAACAATTTTCATTGGGCAGGTGGTGTGTGGGGGTGGGGGTAGCCTCATGGTCAGAGCTCTTTGATCTGTCGCCCAGGTTTGAACCACCACTGAAGCTGAAACAGACAGACAGTTAAAAAACTAATTAAGGAGAGATCTAGTGCTCTGATCAATTATAGTAATTAACAGAAAAGTTCTGACGGCTCTTGTGATAGCACTGGGACCATTTGTATCGGTGATAAACCATTTCAGCGACGTGGAGAGTGGGGGGGGGGGGGTCTGCTGCATATAACAGCTTGCGCTTGATTTGTTATTACAAGATATAGCGCTATACAAATTCCATGCATTATTATTATTATTATTATTATTATTATTATTATTATTATATTATATTATTATTATTATTAGTATACTTACTTACTAACTCAGACTTGCGCTCTAAAGTCTAGAGCCTTCCGAGATTGATGGATGCCTACTACTATAGAAACGTGTCAATAATTATGTATTCCAACCTGTGTTGAGAGAGATGTTCCAAAATTTCTGGGAGGATTCTAAGAGTTGTTGAATTGTGAACACGTACAGTAACAGGGTGTGTAAGATTAAAATTAACTGGAAAGGAAGTCAAAATCAGGAACGAAAATGCCATCAGGTCATATATGACGAGCTCCTGACTTCAGTGAAAAAAGAACACAAACTAAAGAGGTACGGGGACGTCACACAAACACATCTGACTAGGACTAGCCAAGACTACCCTACAGGAACAGTACAAGGAGGGAGACGAAGAGGCAGACAGGAAACGATGGGAAGACAACAACATCAGAGAGTGGACTGGCCTTGTGTGTGCCTGCCTCTGTTTCCGTCTCTCTCCTTTGGATGAGACTTCACTTGACTTGACTTGACACCGTCAATGGTTGAGGCCTGTTAAGGCCTGTTCATTGTGACTAAAATGACAGAGGGGCTGTCATCCTTTTGGTTTGGTCTGCCTCTCTTTTTCTATCTTCCATTTCATCTTTTATTCCTTTCTTACTTTATATAGGGGATGAGATTATGGAAAAAAAAGCCTTCTTGATGGAATATGAGATAAAAAATAGGAATAAAGTGACATTGTGACTGTCCATGAGACTAAAAGTTATGGTCCCGTTTGCGAACGCACACAGAATTAATTGCGTATACGTTAAAACAGTCCACTTTGGAGGAGTAGGCCATGTGTCGCTGGAACAGATAATATACATCACAAAACTACATCAACATAAGGACTGGGTGTAAAAATGCACATGAGTGCTTTTCTTTATCCTAGAAGTAAAACTTCCCCCTGTCTCTCTGTCTATATCAATCAATCAATCAATCAATCAATCAATCAATCAATCAATCAATCTATCTATCTATCTATCTATCTATCTATCTATCTATCTATCTATCTATCTCTCTCTCTCCTCTCTCTCTCTCTCTCTCATCTCTCTCTCTCTCTCTCTCCTCTCTCTCTCCTCTCTCTCTCCTCTCTCTCTCTCTCTCTCTCTCTCTCTCTATCTATCTATCGCGGGTTCGAGTCCGGTCGAGGAAATTTTCTTCCTGGAGTTAACATCAGTGCTGACTCCACTCTCCCCAAAAGTCCTTCGGATGAGACTTTAAACCGAGGCCCCGTG
>CM060341.1:40893389-40895889 GCA_030674155.1 Stramonita haemastoma | reverse complement strand
CGTACAAAATGAGTTATAGCATGCACTCACACACACACGCGCGCGCGCGTGCGCGCGCACCACACACACACACACATACACACACACAACATACACACACACACACATATGCACTGTCCTATCCTGCCCCCATAACCTTAAGAACAGAATGCAGAATGACTATAAAACAGCAGAATTATACCTTTCTGCAATGAATCAAATCAAGACGATGTACAGTTATATGTTGCGGCATTGTTGAAGAAATACAAGGCAGAAATACATTCTTGTAATAAAATCATAGCACCCACAGTTATGTATTCAGACTCTAAAATTTCCATGTGTATAGTAGTTGTCGCGAAATCTTTTGCAACTCATCTGAAACATTTGAATGACAACGAGATTAAAGTCTTACATTCTTTGTTGTTTTTTTCAGGGAAAAGGAGAGCTCAGCGGTCAGAGCATTTGCTCTCCCCTAGCTAAGATTATGCAGCATCGAGCATGATTACCAAGTGGATAGATGACCGTTTGCGTACCTTGACTTCAGAACGGTTCCTTAGTTCACCCAGCTGTAAATGGGTACCTGCCCTCTTTAGGGCCAGGGAAGGTAAAACAGCAAGCGAAAGAAGATGAGCGCCACCCTCAATATGCTGGCCCCTGAGGAAGCTGAGATTTCTGATGCCTCGCTCCCTAACGACCACACATGTTATGGAAACGCCTTTACCTTTGCCTTTTACCTTTTCAGCTGGTTCTTTGTGTGAAGCTGTGAGATTGTTTTGTATTTAGTTGTTACAAGTGTACGTTCCCGTTCATCTCTGCATTAATCATTATCGTATGTTGCGCATTAAACACTTTCATGTATACGTTATAAGTCTCTTTGTGGACAAAAATTCTCTCCCTCTCTGTCTCTACGTTTGTCTGTCTGTGTACATCTTTATGTTTCTCTCTATCTCTCTCATTCTCTCTGTTTGTCTGTCTCGCTATCTTGCGTCTGTCTGTCTGTCTGTCTGTCTGTCATTTCTCTGTCTCTGTCTCTCTTTGTCTCTGTCTGTCTGTCTGTCTGTCTGTCTAGTCTGTCTGTCTGTCTGTCCTGTCTGTCTAGTCTGTCTGTCTGTCTGTCTCTTCTCTCTCTCCTCTACTCTCTCTCTCTGCTCTCTCGCCTTCCTTCTCTCTCTCTCTCTCTCTCTCTCTCTCTCTCTCTCTCTCTCTCTCTCTCTCTCTCTCTCTCTCTCTCTCTCCTCTCTCCTCTCTCTCTCTCTCTCTCTCTCTCTCTCTCTCTCTCTCTAGCCTAGTGGTCAGAACATTGCGCTGGCAATTTGAAGACCCGGGTTCGAGTCCGGTCGAGGAGAATTTTCTCCTGGAGTTAACATCAGTGCTGACTCCATTCTCCCCAAAAGTCCTTCGGATGAGACTTTAGACCGAGGTCCCGTGTGCGAACGCACGCAGAACATCTTGCGCACACGTTAAATCCTGTTCCGCTTTTCGTAAGAGTAGGCCATCGTGTGCCGGTGGAAACAGATGACGTTTACAAAACTGCATACACACGGAGACTGGATGTAAAAAAACCACAAGAGTGCTTATCCCATTATCGTCGCTATAAAAGAATAAATCAAATCAAATCAAATCAAATCTCTCTCTCTGCCACCCCTCAAAACTAATCAATGTCGTGTCTCTGTCTTGTGGCATCTCTTTTACAGCAAAACAAAAAATCAGGTCACAAAATAATCAAAAGCAAAAAAGGACACTATAACAGCAAAAAAAAAAAGGGAAATAAAGTCAGAAGACACAGTGATAATCTATTTACCAGGATCTAATGGGTTAAGAGAAAATCCTATCAGTGTCATATCATCCCCAACACATAATCTACTCTGTTTCATACATAAATAGAAAAATGTGAACGAGAAAAAAACGAAAATTAAAAGAAAACAAGGGAAAGAAAAGAAAATGCGATTGTCAGAAGAGATTTTATGAAAAGTCGGGGGTCTTTTGTAACAAGAAGAAGAGAGGAATACTTAGAATTCATGGAGGAAAATGTTGAGCAAAAGTGAAATAAGTAACCCACTTTAAAATTATGTTAAAAAATCAAGAATATCCAAGTGGTATCTTGCCAGTTTTTTTGTGTGTTCTTCGACCTTTATGCTATGACAGTATTGAAATTAGGAAACTTCAGCATCAGAAAGATCTGTTTTCACAACGTCATTGATTTCATGGAGACATTTGACAGTGTGGCATGATAGATCAAGACACTGAGTAGAGAGACTGGTTCCCATCATTCAGCCACTCTGTAGAACTGCTAGAATGCTCCGTGAATTTTAACCAGGTCGATAAGTCATACAGGGCTGTGTATTTTAGTCCTTGTTTCTTTCTTTAGAGGATTAGGCAAGTGGAGTTTTCTGATTGCTGCACTTATTCCCGAAGTCAAAATGTGGCCAGGTAGGTTAATCGTGGGCAAGAACAGTGGTATGTGCAAAGTATTGTTTATCGGTGAACCTCGGTACTGTAGCCAAAGAATGAAAAAGAGTGC
>CM060341.1:40880889-40883389 GCA_030674155.1 Stramonita haemastoma | reverse complement strand
GAAGATGAGGCTGCAACATAAGCCAAATAAATCCTCTCTCATCATTAGTAAAACTCAGAGCTAGAGTCAAGAAATAGGGTGAAAATACAGAGTACAATGTTTTCAGCATTACGTCTTCTGAATAAAAAAAAAATGGCAAAGTCTGTATAAAGCAACAAAAAAGAAAGTAAACCAAACCAAAACCAAACAAAAAAACCCAACCTCAAACCAAACCAAACCCAACTACAAACATCAACCCCTCCCACTCTGCCATAGCATTTCATCTGCTATCAGCTTACGCAAGGTAAAGAACGGGGTGACATCCGGGCAATTTCACGTGCAAATGGCGGCGGTTCCCTGGCGTTTGTGTGGCAGGAAATTCAAACATGGCGGCCTTGTCCCTGGTGAATTTCAGTGCAGAAAGCTGTTGGCCTCCTTGTGTAAGATAAACAGCAGCGATCTTTATCCATGTGTACAACATGACCTCACATGTTTTTTTCAGAGATTTTTTTTCGTGTTTTTGTTAAAGTTAGTTGCTATGTCTTGGAAAAAGGGGGGGGGCTTTGTTAAAGCACAAGTTATTGTTCAATTCAGTTTTTTTTGGTAAAGATCTAATCAATAACAATATCTAAAACTGACAGAATATATTGTATGAACCATCATTATTTGTAGTATACCATCCTTACAAATCAAGTGGGTTTTCATTTCACAAAATACAAATTATTTGGTGTTACCATATGCCAATAATTGTCAGTTTTCACAGCTAAGGGAATCAGTAGGGGAAAAATCTCAAAATTAAACTTTATCATCACTAACGCTGTTGAACAATAGAATATAAAACTGATTTAAATACTTTATTGAATATTTTACACAGTCTTATAGAGGCCTTGTAAAATCCCTGTCACAATGTCCATCTTCAACAATAGGTTAAGTCTGGCCTCAGTTAGTTGTATTTTGCTGTTAACAACCCCCCCCCCCCCCATCTCTCTCTCACTCTCTCTCTCTCTCTTTCTATCTCTCTTTGTCTCTTGCCCACATGTTAAAATCTCTTCCTTTTTTCGGAAGAGTAGGCCATTGTGTGACTGTGTGAACCGATGACAAAATTTACAAAAGTGCATACACACTTGGGATGGACGTAAACAAGCACAAAAAATGCTTATTCCATTATGCTCTAGAGAAAAGACCACTATAGATTTACAATAAATAAATAAGTATATGAATAACAAAGCAAAATTGGTCCTGCCTTTTACAAATCAAAATCACCTCCTAAAGCAGGGAGGGAGAGAGAAACAGAGAGACAGAAAGACAGACAGAGACAAAGAGGGGAGAGAGAGAGAGAGACATACAGCCGGACAGAGAGAGACAGATATAAACAAAGACAGAGAGACAGAGACTGAGAAACAAAGACAGATACATAGCAGAAAGAGAAATACACAGAGCAAAAACCGACACACACAGAGGCAAAGAGAGAATGAGAGACAGACAGAGACACAATGAGAGGGAAACAAAGGGAGACAATGCCACTCCGCACATGCTGTGATTGGGTGGAGAGAGATGTAGACAGAAGCAAAGAAGTTGTACTATCTCACTGCCCAACGTTTTCCAGAAAGGAAAATGAAAGCAAGTGTGTGTGTGTGTGTGTGTGTGTGTGTGTGTGTGTGTGTGTGTGTGCAAGTGTTCTGTGTGTGTGTGTGTGTGTGTGTTGTGTGTGTGTGGAGGGGGGGGGGGGGGTGAGGAGGCTGTGAACATCTGCACGTCCTTAGCATCAACTTGCCCAAAACACGGGTAAAGTAACCCCAACATATGCATAATTTATATAGAGAGACAAAATCAACACTCTCTTCTTTAAGAATAGAACAACAGTTAACAAGAAAAATGCTGTGGAGATGTTGCTCATAAAAGAACATGAAGAGCATCTAGAAAGACATACGATATGAAATGGAAAACAAAAACAAGAGGGAGGGATAGGCTTGTGGTTAGAATTGCCTCCTGATCTGACAGCCCCAGATTGAATAAACATGGAGGTGCCAACTTATTGGGGAATTTCCCTGGAGTTGACATCACTGTTGACTTCAATCCATGAAAGCATCTTCAGATGAGGCTATAAACCCAGGTTCTGCAGTGGACCCATGTAGAACATCTTGCACAGACATTAAAAACCTGTTCCGCTTTTCAGAAGCGTAGGCCATTTCGCGCTAGTAGGAATGGATAACAATTAGTCTTTAAAACACATGCACTCTGGTATCGTGTTTAAACACTATCCTTGAAGTCGCAATGCAGCTACCTTGATGGTTGGTAAAAATGGGCAATTAAATGCACAAGAATCTCTCCGCTGATGAACCTAGAACCTCTAGCAGAGGAACATAAAGAAAAAAGATCTTTTGAAAAATGTCACTAAAAAAATAAAACGGTGTCAAAATTTACAATAAAAAAGAATAGAAAGAAGTAGGTTACAAACACAGACAATATGAAATGTAAAACAGGAGCAAAAACAAAAAGACAGCATAATTGAAATGCTGAA
>CM060341.1:40862648-40873289 GCA_030674155.1 Stramonita haemastoma | reverse complement strand
CCACACACAACACACACACACACATCGCGCGCACGCGAGCGCCCACCACCAGCAGCAGAAATGACAACAGAAACAACAGTGATGACAAATATAACATCAACGACAATTAAATGATATAGAGAAACACAAGTGCATTAGCCTACTAATGAAAAGAAAAGAAGACATGCATACAACAACAAAAAAGCAAGAAATAATAAAACTTTTCTAAATATTCCACCAACACAACCATCCCCTTCACCATGGTCACCAAATTCTGAAACAAACAGTCAAAAAAAGAAAAGAAAAGGAAAGAAAAAAAACACGAAGAAGAAAAGAAAAAACAAGAAAAAAGAGATCTTCACATGTTTATTTCGAATTCCATACTCAACAACCGTTACCGCCCCCCTATTTTCTTTTTCCGATTTTTTTCCCTTCCCTAGTTTTTATTTTCATCTTTTAAATTTTTATCCTGCATCCAGCAGCAATCAGATCAAAGAGAGCGACATCAATCATGCCGGCAACACCCTAATCTGTGTTAACAAAGCGTTACTATCAGCGTTTAAAGCCTCCACAATCCCCAGTGGAGATGTCAGGGGCCTGTCAGTATATATATATAGCATCCAATTTTCTGGAAATTCTGTGCTAGGATTTCCCCATTTCTGTTCCTCTCTGCCGTGTTCCCCTTCTTCTCGTCACCTCCCTTTTTGTCTATTTTCTGGCTTCCTGGTCCATTCTCCTGTCTTTTCTTCAAGAAAGACTTAAAAGAGAACTATTATCTCCCTAGTTAAGTCGGATGCGCTGGGCCTGACGTGTCAGGCGTTTAACGGCAGCACAACGCATTTTTGTTAATTGACAGACTAATAGTGGCTGTCTGAGGAGTGGACAAGAGGAAGAGAAGATGAAGAAGAAGAAGAAGAAAGAAGAAGAAGAAGAAGAAAAGAAGAAGAAGAAGAAGAAGAAAGAAGAAGAAGAAGAAGAAAAGAAGAAAGAAGAAGAAGAAGAAGAAGAAGAAGAAGAAAAGAACAACAACAACAACAACAATTACAAGAGCAAGAAGAACAAGAACAAGAAGAACAAGAACAAGAAGAATGAGAACAAGAAAAGGAACATCAAATATGGACTTGTTTTTGCTCATACCATTAATGTAGTCTACCAAGGTTTTTGCCAGTCCGGGACCTTTATGACGCATGGCTTGATGACGAAGCATTCCAAAAGTTTGATTGAGAGCTGGGCACGGCCAGTGGCAAGAGCGTTGCACCACCATTTGGCAGCCCAGGATCGAACCTAGGTGTGAGCCACCACAGAGATGCCTGTTCAAGGGGACTTGCTTCCCCTGGAGCTAACATTATGCCAACTTCCTTCCCCCCAAAAGTCTTTCCTATGAGACTTTAAAGCGAAGTTCCATGTGTAAACGCATGCAGAACATCGTGCATACATGTTAAAACCATTCTGCCTTTCGGAAATGTAGGCTTTCGTGCGGGTAGGAAAGGATGACAGTTTCTTTAAGAAATAAATGTAGGCTTAGTGATGTCATGTGTAAACACATCCCCGAAGTCAGAATATGACTGCTTTAATGGTAGACAAAAATGGCCACATATTATATCAATCTAACCATTGGTGAACCTCGGAATTCTAGCCCAGGTACGGGGGGAAATGGGTTTGATTTTGTTTTTTAATTTCATTCAGTTAATTTCTCCTTCTTTAAGGAAACATTGTAGATTGTTATTGGTAAAACTTGGATGTCCATATTTGTTCAAGTGACAAGTTCACTGTGTACACAAACCTAACCTGAATCCTTCTTAGGAGTTACATTCATTACTGGGTACTTAAAACGAACGATATGTCAAACGTGCACACATCAAGTTTAGATTTGGAGCAATTGACATAGTATGTTTCTATTTACTCCTCTACAAGAATCACACTACCGTGAACTAAACTGTCTTGATGGCAACATGATGAGAAAACTAATTGATTTTGATTTCATGTTGCGTCTGCATATGACAATTTTTGCTAAATGTTTTGGTTTTTTGTTTTCTTTCAGTTCTATTTTCTCGTTGTCTATTTTTTTGTTCATCAGCTAGAGCTCCAAGATTCAATGGTGAGATTTTGCGTATGCGACCGTTTTTACCCTCCATAGAGGCAGTCGCAATCTGACTTCAAGCAAGGTCTCTAAACACAACGCAGTGTGTATGCGTTTTTCTTGTAAATGTGTCATCCTACCAACAGGCAGGAAATACCACACTCTTCCAAAAGACAGGACGGGATTTTACGTGTGACAAGATGTTCTGGGCGCGTACACATACGAGGCCTCGATTTATAGTATCATACGAAGGACATAGGGGAGGGGGGGGGGGGGGGGGTTGGAGTCGGCACTGATGCTAACTCCAGGGTGAGATTCCCTAAAACAGACGCCTCCATACTGGCTCGATCCCAAACTGCCAGATCATGAGCACAGCATCCTAACCACTAGTCTGCCCTCCCCGCCCCCCCCCTCCCACCTTAATATTCATAATCAGTTTTGTAGACAGGTAAATGCATTAGACGTATTTTTGTGCTTTAAGACACAAACGAATGGTACGAAAGAAACAGTTTTATAGCCGTCGTCTAAGTGGAGAGAAATGTTTAAATGGAAATGTTTTCCCGTTGTCTGTGAATGATTGGCAGTAATCTGCACACTGTCGAGTCTGTGCCAATATTGTTTTTGCTTGTGTTTACCTTTTGCTCGCATTTTCTGCAAAAAGTTATAAATAGTTTAGCCATTTGTAAAGGTCAGAGTTAACCAATCAACATTTATGCTTTTGCAGCGTTCTGTGTGTGTGTGTGTGTGTGTGTGTGTGTGTGTGTGTGTGTGTGTGTGTGTGTGTGTGTGTGTGTGTGTGTGTGTGTGTGTGCGTGTCTGTGTCTGTGTCTGTGTCTGTGTCTGTGTCTGTGTCTGTGTGTCTCTGTGTGTCTCTGTGTGTGTATGTGTGTGTGTTTGTGTGTGTGTGTGTGTTGTGTGTGTGTGTGTTGTGTGTGTGTGTGGTGTGAGGGTTTGTCTGTCTTTCTGTCTTTCTGTCTTTCTGTCTGTCTGTGTGTCTCTGTCTGTCTGTCTGTCTGTCTCTCTGTCTCTGTCTGTCTGTCTAACATTTCTGTCTGTTTGTCTATTTGTCTATATGTCTGTCTGTCTGTCTGTTTCTCCTCTCTCTCTCTCTCTCTCATCTCTCTCTCTCTCTCTCTCTCTCTCTCTCTCTCTCTCTCTCTCTCTCTCTCTCTCTGTTGTTGTTCCTTTATGTTGTTTGGTACTGCATATAGTTTTACTGTTTAGTATCTTTTTATCTTGATGTTTTCCCTGAAAAGGGCGGGGACTGGATGTAAAAAAGCACATGAGTGCTTATCTATTATCCTCGAATAAAAGAATTTTGCCTTGCCTTGCCTTGCCTTGCCTTGCCTCTCTCTTCTCTCTCTCTTCTCTCTCTCTCTCTCTCTCTCTCTCTCTCTCTCTCTCTCTCTCTCTCTCTCTCTCTCTCTTCTTATCTCTCTCTCTCTCTCTCTCTCTCTCTCTCTCTCTCTCTCTCCTCTCTCTCTCTCTTCTCTCTCTCTCTCTCTCTCTCTCTCTCTGTCTTTGTCCTTTTTGTAAATCAAAATTAGAAAATGAAGCTAATTTGTTGTTTGAATGCTCAGTGTACTCCGATATAAGGGACAAGTTTTTAACTCAATGTTTTGATGTACCACTATCACAGCTACTGAAAAAAAATCAAATCCAGAACACAGCCATTTTCTATCCAGATACATTATCCATTCAATTAATAGAAGGAAGAAATTGTTGAGCTATAATGACACTTGGTTGAAGCGTGTATTAAATGGAATATATGTCTTTAAATTTTGTTTGAACTGTCAACCTGAGTTGAAATATTTCATTTGAACTCGAATCAATTGTGAAAAATATTTTTTTAAATTCCCATGCAGCTTAATGTAATTGTTTATCAAGCCCAGGGTTCAAGACATGATCACTGCGGTCATGATTCACAAGAATCGGTTGGTGGTTTGCTTGTTTGTTTGGTTTCATTTCTTTCATGTTCGATGATATGTTACATATCAGTATGTTGATTCTCCTCCCTCCCCAAACTCCGTGTATTGTGGCCTAAGTCCGATGTACATGTTAATTAAACACGTTTAGAGTTCAGAGTTCTCTCCTCTCTCTCTTTCTCTCTCTCTCTCTCTCTCTCTCTCTCTCTCTCTCTCTCTCTCTCTCTCTCTCTCTCTCTCTCTCTCTCTCTCTCTCTCTCTCTCTCTCTCTCCTCTCTCTCTCTCTCTCTCTCGTAAAGTTTTATTGTTTAGTATCTTTTCAACTTGATGTATCCCTGAAAAGGGCGGGGACTGGATGTAAAAAAGCACACGAGTGCTTATCTATTATCCTCGAATAAAATACTTTGCCTTGCCTTGCCTTGCAAATACTTTGCCTTGCCTTGCCTTGCCTTGTCTCTCTTTTATATACACTCATAAAGAGAAAGACGCAGTCTGTCTTTGTCTATCTGTCTGTACATCTCCTTTTTCTGACTGTATGACTGTCTCCCTTCTTGTGTTTCCTTTTATATTCCTTTCCTTTCTCTGTCTCTGTTTCTATCTGTCTGTCTGTCTGTCTGTCTGTCTGTCTGTCTGTCTGTCTGTCTGTTGCCTGTCTGTCTGTCTGTCTGTCTGTCTGTCTGTCTTCTCTCTCTCTCTCTCTCTCTCTCTCTCTCTCTCTCTCTCTCTCTCTCTCTCTCTCTCTCTCTCTCTCTCAATTCTCTTACAAAAGAACAAGAGTGAGAGAGAGAGAGAGATACAGAGACAGAGAGAGAGATAAACAGAGACAGACAGACAGACAGACAGACAGACAGACAGACAGACAGACAGACAGACAGACAGACAGAGAGAGAGAGGAGAAGGAAGGGGGGGTTCGGGCGGAAAACTGACATTTCCATGGCCAACAGGAAGCAGCCAAGGGAGGCAATCTCTCTCATCAGTGCCGCCCTTCCTGCCCCTCTCCAAGCCAGTCAGGCGTCCTGTGCCTCTTGACTCCCCCTCCACCCCGCCACCAGACACCCGCCGGATGCTCTCCCCTTAAGTCTTGGGCTACACCCCGGCTTTAGAGTCTGTCACTGTTCTTTCTGATTTCTTCTTATTACTCTTGGCATTTATACGTATGCCTCACGTACTGAGTTAAAAACAAATTAATATGTGGAAGACTAGCTTCTACATGTATGATTTTGCACAAATGTAGCAGGTTTCTTTTCTTTTTCTTTTTTTTTCCTTTAACACAGTATTCCCTCAATCCTTAATCATCTTCTAGCTTCCTAACCGCAATATGCATGCACAGATTCAACGCTGTAGAAACACAAACAATCCTCATTTGATGATCATTTCCAACTTTCTTGTGACTACCTTGTATTGCTCCATTTTCTCAATAAAAATTTAAAAAGATACAAACAAGTATACAGTACACTGTTTCATACTTTGAAGGAAAAAAAGTGAAAATCAACAGAATATTTTTTCGACTAGCAGTGTATAGAAGATACTACATGATCCGGTAGGTAATACAAGAGTGTAACCTTTGGCTCTTAGTTCCTCCTCTGTTCCGCCATCATCCACTGGTTCAGATGATCTCCCTTCTTTCAGTCTGCCCCGCTGTCGGTATACAGGCTACACTCCACCTTTAGGTTTTGGGTCAAGTAGTATCTTTTTTTTTTGATTTCTACACACTTTCATTCCACTGTATAAGTTCATTGACGCTGTAATATTTTTTTTAAAATAAAAATCATGACAAATAACTACATGCATTTGACAACAACTGCATGCATTAGGTGTGCAAACACAAAGTCCGACACTGTATCTCATCACGGAGTGATTTGATCTTCCTTTCAGAAAAAAACGATTTTTATTTGTATGTCGAGGATAATAGAATAAGCATTCATATGCTTTTTTACATCCAGTCTTCGTGTGTATGCAGTTTGTTTTTTAATGTTGTCATCCCTTCCACCGGCACACAATCGCCTACTCTTCAGAAACTATAATTGCTATATTCCTGTCAGGACAATCACTTTGCAGGAAAGGGCAGAATTTTACATTATACTGATAACGTTCTGACGGTGCGTTCGGGTTTTCCCCATGGCTAATGAAAAAGTAGAATTTCATTTACATACTATATTCGATTTTCTTTCTTTTTTCTAGCTTTTACTTGTATTTCAATTCCGCAATGGAAATATCAATAAAGTGCTGCATGTTACCAGAACCAGCTGGCAAACGGAGCATGAAATAAAGACGAAGTAAACTCCTCTAGAAAATGTCAAAGACTTTAAATATCTCTCTGTCACAACCTAAGACGGAACAAATCAAAGACATTAAAACAAGAACAGGCATGGCTAAAAGTAGATTGATCCAAACAAATGTAACATCTGGAAAGATTGTATAGTATTCCTCACCAGCTAAAAATTGAAATAATAATGTAATGCTTATTGAGGCCTATTATGCTGTATACCTGTTAGTCCTGGACGCTAAGAAAAGATGAAAGAGAAAAGAATAGAAGCAAGTAAAGGCTGCTTGGGTCAGTTAGACATATAAAAGAGCAAATGAAAGCATATTATACCAACTGAGAACAACACAAACTCATATTACATTAATAAATGAAAGAAAACTAAGATTAATTATATAGGCCATACGCTACGAAACCAAGACACAGGCCTCACACAGACCTGTCTTTTAAGGCAATACCGAGGGAGAAAAAACGAAACAAAGGCAGACCAGCAGCTTCTCTCACTGGCAACATCACCGCAGAATCCTGTGGTATTCCTGAGAATCCGTGAAGTCAGCAGGGCCAGCGAAGACCGGAGGCACATGGAGAAGGAGGAGCATGTCGGTGTCATTGATGTGGTGACTAACCCGAACTCTGTATTTTTTTTATTTATACCACTTTACGTCACAGCAGATTTCTCTGCGTAAAATTCGGGCTGCTCTCCCCGGGGAAAGCGCGTCGCCATAAGTGCAGCGCCTACCCATTTTTTTTCTTTTTTCCTGTCTGCAACTGTATTTGTTTCCCTATCAGAGTGGCTTTTTTTTCGACAGAATTTTGCCAGGGTCAACCCTCTTGTTACAGTGGGTTCTTTTACGTGCGCTAAATAGTGATGTGTAACACACGGGACCTCGGTTTATCGTCTCATCCAAAAGACTAGCACCCAGATCACCACTCAGGGTCTAATGGATGGGGAAAAATTTTGGATCCAAACGGGGTACGAACCACCGCACACTCCGACCAGGACTTTTTGCTTTCTAGGCAAGGCGCGTTACCTCTAGACCACTGATCCATTTTACCGACAGGTGAGACAGGTGAAACAGTTGTCTCTGTATCCTTCTCCTCTGTAGAGAGGACTGGGAAGAGTTTCGGTAACATCAATCTCTACAGTTTAATTTCTGGCAACACCTCGTCAGGTTCGCCTTTTTTTTGGATTGAAAAAGAATTTATTCAACCGTTGGCAACTAAATTCTGGGTAGACAATCTGGGTATCGAAATTCAGCCTAAAGCATGGCTCACAGCCAATAAAACTACCACTGAAACTAGACTGCGATTACTCCATTAGAAAATTGTACACAATATATATATATTATAATATATATATATATATATATATATATATTATATATATATATATATAATATATATATCCTACTACCATATTGCATAACAAGTTAGGCATAGCTAAAATAAACGTTTCACATTTGCTTTGAAAGATAGACTACATTGAACATTGTTTGTAGGGTGTAAAAGGATATATCAAATATGGAAATATGTTCAACATAAAATACTAAACAAATTTAACATAGCCATTAAACTAACATTACAAAATGTACTATTCGGTTTTGATGGATATGAAAATAATAAGACTGCAAGCAGTTACATCAATTTACTCATTCTGATTGCTAAAATGTGTATTGGAATAGCTAGGTACAGTACTCCATTTGATATTATCATTATCATTGACCGTAGCTTTATTATAGAAAAATAGATTAATGAAAAAAAGTGTGGTTGACGTTGGTTTAAAATAAAAAATGAACTTTAAAGCTTAGAAAAACACATTTCCTTGAGTTCTAGGTTTAGTGTCACAAAAAAAAATCACAACTACGATTTCGCCTTGACTGACCAATGTTTTTCTGTGAATCTGACTTTGGAGAAAAAATTCTAAACTTAAAAAAAAAACAAATTTACAGTTTATGTTTTTGAAGCAGTTTCTGTCTCTCCATCACAAAACTACATAAAACAAACATGTGGCTCAGTTTGTCTGGGCCGGTCACAATCATCATCATTATCATCATTATCATCATCATTATTGTTAAAGAGATCTTCTCGTGCACGCGAATCTCGCTGGCTGGAGTTATGCAATTGTAAATGATGGGTTTAAAACCAACATCGGGGAGAGTTGAAGAGCTTGTTAAGCCGTGTTGCATGGGTCGACCTCCGGTCAAAGTGTTCCATTCCGGTGCCAATGATATTAATTGTCCAGGCGCACTTTTATAGCAGTGATGGGAAAATGGGCCCTGGAAATGCATAAATTGGGTGCAGTGCTTTGTTTGTGTGTTTTTTTTTCCTTTTCCTTCTTCTCGTTTACTTGCCTGCATGCACCGAAGAGAGAAGAGAGAGAGGGGCAGAGAGAGAGAGAGAGAGAGAGAGAGAGAGAGAGAAGAGAGAGAGAAGAGAGAGAGAGAGAGAGAGAGAGAGAGAGAGAGAGAGAGAGAGAGAGAGAGAGAGAGAGAGAGAGAGAGAGAGAGGCTTCAGATTGCTTCAAGTCATCTTTATTTCACTGCCGTTTCCTTCAATATCTAAAATTCCTCGACAGTTTTTAAGTAGCTGAAAATGTTCCATTCTTCCGAATTATAAAGCTAACAATTATAGAAAATGAATGTTCAAAATTATAAAGCCAATGAAATACAAACTTTCCACATAAATTGCAGCTGAGATGCTATTTTTCATGTAGTTTTTTGTCAATGTTAAAAAAGGCATAAAATATTTGGAATCAGTAATGATTTCAAACAGAAACCTTGTAATTGATCGCAGGACCTATACTTCCACTGTTCTCTTCATTGTCTGCTTTAAAGTGCGTCTCTCTCTCTCTGTTGAGGTGTACATGCATTGTCTGTAGGTACGCAGGCACGCACACACACATACATAAACAGGCACACACACAGAGACACACACATGTGCGCGCGCACGCACCCACGCATGCACACACACACACACACACCTTTACACACCTTTGCACACCTACACACACACATACACACACACATACACATTCCCCTGGAGTTAACATCAGTGCTGACTCCACGTCTTTCGGATGAGACTTTAAACCGAGGCCCCGTGTACGACAGCACGCAGAACATCTTTCGCACACATTAAACCCTGTTCCGCTCTTCGTAAGAGTAGGCCATTGTGTGCCGGTGGGAACAGATGACAAGATTTACAATACTGCATACACACGGGACTGGATGAAAAAAAGCAAATGAATGCTTATTCCATTGTCCTCGATATAAAAGAATTTATTCAATTTAACCGAAAACACACACACACAACACACACACACACACACACACACACACACACACACACACACACACCACAACACACACCACACACACACCCACACACACACACACACACACACACACACACACACACACACACACACACACACACATGGCAATAAAATATTTTGAATCTTGAATCTTGAATCTTCAATCACACAATACGAACGGATGACAAAATTTACAGATTGCCATACACGCGGGAACAACAACAACGAAAAAAGTGACCAGCCGCCATGGCGCAGTGGTTAGCGCCTTGGATTCCGGACTGGAATGCCGCGGGTTCAAATCCCATGAGTCATAGGGAGTTTTCGGGCTCCGGCCGGCTCCTACCCAGAGTGAGTGTGCTGTGGGCTCAGTGGGGAGACTGGGACCACACAGTCAAGCTTCATCTACTTTGCGGATGCGAGTTTGAGAGTGTTGCTCAAATTACCTGACCAACACTGCAGGTGTCTGTATCTCTCGGGCCTAGTTGACGCCGGGATATATTATTATAGTAAGCGTAGAGTACAGCCCTGTCAAGTAGTCTCAAAGCACATGCACCTCCACAGCAGCAGCATTACATCATCCTCATTCTCATCGATCATCATGCAATGAAAACTATTACCTCTGATTCCGTGGGCCGGTTGCTCTGGTCTCATGGTGACCTCAGATTCGGTTTCCCCATACGCTTCTGTGCCGTGGTGAGTTTGTGTCAAAGCCTTTGGGGTTGGAGGTTCGCGGGGAGACGGTCGTTGGAGGGACGTTGTGGTGGTCGCCACCTCAGATGGGTGACTCACTCAGTCTGGCTCCTCGATTGAGCTAATACTGTCGTTAATATGGGGCTTAGTAGGTGGTTGTGTATGTTAGAACAGGCACCACTGAACACCACCAAAGTGACCCAGCAGATGGTGGCCCCGCGACGGCCTAATATCGATGAGCTCCCTGTGGACTTCCGACCCTGGGGATGAGACATGACAAACCTGGGCATGGCTGTGGCGGGGAGATTGGAGCGAGCGGCGTGGGAGCGGCGGGGACAGGAGCGTCACGGATGATGAGGCAGCCCCCCAAAAAAAAGTACTTGAGTGTTTATTA
>CM060341.1:40850148-40852648 GCA_030674155.1 Stramonita haemastoma | reverse complement strand
TCAATGACAGCATGCATTATGGAAACACCTTGACCATTTCTGTGTGTGTCTGTCAATCTCTCTTTCTCTGTATTTGTGTTTGTTTAGTCTTCTTCTATCGGTCGGACGGTGGCAGGATGGTTCAGACGTTCGCCTGCCAATATGTAAACCTTGAGTTTCTGGGTTCGTACCAGCCTCGCCCTTTCTTCCCAGTTTGACGAAAAAATCGAATTGAATGTCAAAGTCATTTGGATGAGACTCGAAACCGAGGCCCTGTGTGCGAATGCACGCAGAACATCTTGCGCACACGTTTAAACCCGTTCCACCTTTCGGAAGAGTAGGCCATCGTGTGCCGGTAGGAGCGGATGACGAAATTATAACAAAACAGCATGCACACAGGTGTCGTGTTTAGACACCATCCCTGAGGAAAAATCGGGGAGTTGGAGTCCCAGAGCGGCTCGGGGCTGTAGGTATATGGCAACGTTCTGGTGGCTCCTGCGACGGTACTGGAACCATTCGTATCGGTCATTGCCTTTCCAATGGATCATTCCAGTGGCGTGGAGAGGGGGGGTCTGCTGCATGGGTAACAGCTTGCCCTCCATGCATACTTGCCCAGGCTTTGCGCTCTAAAGACAGAGCGCAACTCCATAGTCTTCCGATACTGATGGGTGCCTACTACTACTACTACTACTACTACTACTACTACTTACTACTACTACTACTACTACTACTACTACTACTACTACTTACTACTACTACTACTACTACTACTACTACTACTACTACTACTACTACTACTACTACTACTACTACTACTACTACTACTACTATCGGTCTATGTCTGTCCATCACATTTCTTTTTTCTCTTTCTGTTTTTCCATCCCTCTCTGTCTTAACCTTCTGCCTCACAAAGCCAAACGCCGGTGTCTCTTTCAAGTCCATCAGTGGCCTCATCTGCTGGGCATTCTGTGCCAGGAATTTAACGTCCTCTTTTTTTTCTGGCTTTCTCTTTTTTTGTATGTCTGGTTTGAGTTGTGTTTTTTGCTGTCCTTTCTTTCTTCCCCTTTTTTCCTCCCTTTCCCCATTAACTTCCTTCCTTTTTCCTTGTAAGCTGTGCATCGTTTTTGTCCTCAACCCCCCCCCCCCCTCCTGTCCCAGTCTTTATGTTGTTTTCTGTTTCATTTTTTTGTGTTCCTTGGCTAGAGCTCCATGGTTCACCAGTGGAGAAACTTTGTGTGTGCCACTGTTTACCTACAGTTACGGTCTCTGTGTTCCAGCTAATATCTTCATACGACACCAGCGTTCTTGCTCTTTTTTATATAAAGATGTCATCTGTTCCCACTAGCACACAAAGGCCTGTTCTTCCGAAAGACGGAATTGGTTTTTATGTGTGCACAAGATGTTTTAACATGCATTGAAACGTGGTTTGTTTGTTTACAGTCTCATTTGTAGGACTTTCGGGGAAGTGGAGTGGGTACTGATGTTAACGCCAGGAAAAACAAATTTAATGCCCTCAATTCAAATGCATCTTGATGATGATTTGAACTGGCTCCATCAGATCACAAGCTCAATATTCTAACCGCTAGGCCATCTTGCCCCCAGTTTTCCTGTTTCATTATTGCTCTTAAATGATTGGACTGTAAAGGCCAACTAGGGTATAAGTTATCTACAGTTTAGTTGCCCACATAGTTTGCACACCACACACACACACACACACACACACACACACACACACACACACACAACACAACACACACCACACACACACACACACACACACACGTACGTGTGCGCTTACGTAAGACCAGGATAACCTAAACCGGTAGTCTAAAGGTAACACACCTACCTAGAAAGTGAAAAATCTGGGTTCGATTCCCGTTTGTGCCTAAAACATTTTCCTCCTATTCATTAAACGGTAGTCTAGGCGCTATACTTTTGGATGAGATGGTAAATCGAGGTCCTGTGTACCACACGAATTACAGCACGTAAAACAAACCCAAACAACACGGAAACAAGAAAGTTGTCCATGGAAAAATGTTTTACGAAAACCCCACAGGGAAACAAACACACATGCAGACAGATAAAGAATAACAATAAAAGGTAATATGTAGCACTGCTCTTGTGGTAATGCACTCTCCATTGGGGGAGCACCTGACTTTTATGCACAGAATTCTGCTTTGACACAAATGGTATACAATACAAATCCAAATTCTTCTTCTTCATTGTTGAAACACTCAGACAGCAACCATTGTTGTCTGTCACATGAGCAAAAAAATGGGTTGCCGCTGCCATTAAGTGCCTGATAAATCAGGCTTAGTGGATCCAGCGTTTGATATAGAAGAGAGTTGCTATCTTTTAAATTTTTCCAGAGAAAAAAGGCAGGATAACGACCCAAAAGGCAAGAACGTAGACAAGCAAAAGGTGACCGGAAGAAAAGGAACAAATCTGAAACAAAGAAAAGTATAAAAAGGAACTCCTAGCCACATCATTTCCAGAAGGTAGGGATCTGCTTATACTGACA
>CM060341.1:40815148-40817648 GCA_030674155.1 Stramonita haemastoma | reverse complement strand
GTGCGCAAGATTTTTCTGCGTGCGTTCGCACACGGGGCCTCGGTTTAAAGTTTTACCCGAAGGACTGGGGACTCCGAAAGAGAGAGAGAGAGAGAGAGAGGAGAGGGGGAGAGAGAGAGAGAGAGAGGAGAGAGAGAGAAAAGGGAGAGGGAGAGGAAGGGGTGGAGAGAGAGAGGGGAGAGAGAGAGGAGGGGAGAGGGAGATGGAGAGAGGAGAGAGAGAGTTTTTTTTATTTTTATTTCAAGCCTCTTTAAATCACGGCAGATTTCTTGCGTGAAATTTGGCGTGTCGCACAAGAGAAACGCCACCATTTATTTTTTTTCTGTCTGCAACTGCTTTTTTTCCTATTAGAGTAGCTTTCTTTCACGAGAAAATTCCCCAGGGACAGCTCTTAGCCGTGTGTACTTTTAGTACTTTAAATTAATTATGTGTAACAAACAGGACCTCGGTTTATCGTTCATCCGAAAGAGATACAGATAGAGAGAGGGGTTATGTAGAGAAAGAGAAAGACAGAAAAAAACAGAGAGACATGGAAAGACAGAATTTCAACATTCCCATTAAATTCCTAAAAAAAATATACCACCCAAAGTTTTGCAAAACAGAGTAAGAAGCGGGAAAGTAGGGGGGGGAGGGGGGGAAGCGAGGGTGGGAAGGGGGTGGGGGAGCGGGAGGATAGGGGACGGGGGACCAGGGGACGGGTGGGGAGGAGGGGGGGGGGGGGGAGGCATTATGGGTCTGGGTTCTGATTGGCATATTAATTATTCACTCTCCGTCGTTTTCTCCCTCGACGCTTTTGTACAGTAAAAATGTGAACAAGCTTGGTTCGGTAGTAGATAGATAAAATAGATAGATAGTTTGATAGATTAGATAGTAGATAGATGATGTAGATTTAGATAGATGATAGATAGATAGATAATGATAGATAGATCGATGATCGTTTGATGATAGAGAGATAGATAGATTTTTAATTTAATTTTATTTTATTTATTCTTTGATAACGAGGATAAGAAATTAAGCATATGTGCTTTTTTTTACTTCCGTCCCCCGGTGGGCAGTCAGAGAAGTTGATGGTTGCCTCTTTTTTTATTTTATTTTACCTCCGCTCCCTTGAAAGACAGTCTTTTAAGGTCCGCATAGGTCTTCTTTTCGTAGTGTGGCCTACACATCTTAATTTCATGACATACTTTGCAAGACGATTTTTAGTGTTCTAAGTTCGTGTCGTCATTATTGGGGAACCTCGGAGCTTAGCTGAGGAACGAAAACAAAAACCAAACTGTTCTTAAGTGTGTGATGATTGTGTAGCTAGAAAATAGAGAAGAAGTCATGGGGAGAGGGAGGGGTGGTGGGGGGGGAAAGGGGGTGGGGGAGGGGGGGGGAGGAGAGGGCGGGGGAGGCGGGGGGGGAAAGAGAAAGAGCCTCGGCATGTGTAAACAGGGGATGTATTATGTGTCTGGGAGAGTCCCCAAATTACGGCCCCCTTTGGCGAGAGAAAACTAGTCCGCGTGGGAACGTCGTAGGTGTTCGGAGAATTGATCTGAGAACAGGGAGGGGGGGGGGGAGGATGAGGAGCAGGAGTAAAGGGAGGGTGGGGGGGGGGGTAGACAAGATTGGGACGAAGGAAGGGCCTGGGACTTGTAAGAGTTTGCTGGGAAGATCAAGATGAAAGAAGAGCAGTGTACGGTTTGGGGTTATTATATATATATATATTTATATTTATATATATACATATATATGTGGGTGTGTGTTTTTATATGTATATATTATATATAATATTTTATACATATATATACCACACATATATTTTTTTTATATATTTTATATATATATATATATTTATTATATATATATATTCCCCCCAAACCGTACTTTTCATCTTCTTTCATCTTGTCTTCCCATGCAAACTCTTTCTAGTCTCCAGGCCCTTCTTTCCCATTTGTCTCCCCCCCCCCCCCCCTATAATAAAATATATATATATATTTTTATATATTTTTAATATATATATGTTTTTTAAATATAAAAAATATTAACCCATATATATAAACCACACCAAATATTTTTTTTATATATTTTATATATATATTTTTATATATATATATATATTATTATATATATTTTTGTGTGGTGTTGTTGTTTTGTGTGTGGGTTTTTTTGTGTGGGGTGTGTGTGTGTGTTTGTTGTGTGTGTGTGTGTGTTTTGGGGGTTTTGAGTGTTGTTGCTGTGTTCATTTGTTGTTGCCAATTAGGGCAGTAAATTTTGCAGGGAAGATCAAGAGGAAAGAAGACGAAATGTATATGATTTTTGGGGAAATATTTATTTACTTTTATATCTTTTTTATATAATTTTGTATATATATATGATTTTTATATGTATATATATATATTTATATTAAATATAATTATTGTGTATATAAAGCTTGCGTGTTCTACCCCTTGTTGGCAAGTTTTGGGGGGTTTTTCTCAGTCTTTTTACATAAATATGTGAGATGTAGTTTTGATAAAAC
>CM060341.1:40772930-40782930 GCA_030674155.1 Stramonita haemastoma | reverse complement strand
TCATGCTGAAGATGACTGTGCCGTGACTTAAAGTGGTATGCAGTACAGAACAGTGGACCACAACTCAATACAATACAATTGGCATACAATACAGAAGAGCGGACCACAATTCAATACAATACAATCCTAAGTCCATGGCATTTTTTCTTTAGTATTTTTAATACGTTAGGACCACTTTTGTCGGGATGGAGCCACCACCGATGCACCTGTGTTTGGGGATTTTACCTGCTGTTAATTAACCAGTACTGACTCCACTCCCCCTAAAGTCTTTCAGATGATACTGTAAGCAAAGGCTTCATATGTAGTTCCATGTATAACATTTTCCGCACACATTAAAAACACATTACACCTTTCGGAAGAGTAGACCACTTCGTGCCGGTATGAATGAATTTTTAAAAAATCCTGCATACATACAGGTGTCGATAACAGGTTTAAACATCATCTCGAAGTCGGAATGTGGCTATCTTAATCGTAGCCAGAACCGATCACACATACACACACACGCGCGCACGCGCGCACACACACATACACACACACACATACACACACACACGCACGCACACACACACACACACACACACGCGCGCGCGCGCGCAAAGAGAGAAACGGAGAGGGAGACAGAGAGAGATTGGCAAACAGAGAGAGACACAGACAGAAAGACAGAGAGAGAGAGAGACAGTGAGAAAGACAGAGACAGAGAAAGAGAGAGAAGGAGAGACAGAGTTAGACAGACACAAGCAAAGACCAAGAGTCATAGAGAGAGAGACAGAGACATAGGTACAGATACAGTGACACAAACAGAGTCACAGCAGACGACATAGACAGACAGACAGACAGACAGGGAAAAAGACAAGAGTACACAATGCCGGTGAAAAGATTCCTTCGCTCGTTGCCATAGCGATGCAGCACAATGTAAACGGAAGACTTTATAAAAAAAAAAAAAGATAAAGGGAAGAAAAAGCTTCTCTGAAAAAAAAGAAGAAAATAGAAGAGAGGAGAGGAGAGGAGAGGGGCTGAAAATAGAAGGCTGACATTCTATAGTGTGTCATCGTGAGTGCTGGACACTGCTTCACTGTGCGCGCGCGCGCGCGCGCGCGCGCGCGCGCGCGTGTGGTGTGTGTGTGTGTGTGTGTGTGTGTGTGTGTGTGTGTGTGTGTGTGTGTGTGTGTGTGTGTGCAGTGTGTAGTGTGTAGTGTGCGTGTATGTGTGTGTGTAGTGTGTTGTGTGTGTGTGTATGTGTGTGTGTAGTGTGTGTGTGTGAGTGTGTATGTGTGTGCGTGCAAGGGCGCGCGCGCGCACGCGCCCACGCGTGTGTGTATGTGTGTGCGTATGTGTGCGTTCGTGTGTATGTGTGCGTGTGAATCGTTTCTTCTTTCTTCCTGCCTTCTTCCTTCTCTCTGACTTTCAGTGTCTTTGTCTCTGTCTGTGTCTCACTAAGTCTGTCTGTCTGTCTGTCTGTCTGTCTGTTTGTCTGTCTGTCTGTTTGTGTCTGTTCTGTATCTGTGAATTTTTGTATTGTCCGTTTGTCCATTTGCTTGAATCTATATATCACCATCTAGCTATCTAGTGTTCAATTAATCCTGTATCAATATATATCAAACGGGAATAAGAGCAAAGATTCTGTCAAGAATAACCAGAAATTCATAATGGATTACAAACACATGTAAAAGGACTGAACGAGTTAGACATTTGTCGACCTAATTAACTAACACGAAATCAATATCACGAACCAAGCTGACCATTTTGCCCTTAACACTGTGGAGAACTTTAAACAGCTATGATCCATGTGGACTAGTGCATTCGTGGTCTAGTGATGGTTCAAACCCCATGTATGTCCAAAACCGTTTCCTCCCGTCAAACTAGACTGTGAGTGGTAGCCTGGGTTCTAGTCTTTCGGATGAAACGATAAACCGAGTTCCCATTCGCAACACATATTTAGCGCAAGTAGGCGAGAAAAAAAGCTGTCCCTGGCAAAAACCACTATGATATAGGGAAACAAAGACGCACACAGACAGACAGTCAAAACTAAAGGGTGGTGCAGCTCTTGTGGTGATTTACTTCCCCCTGGGAGAGCAGCCCGAATTTCATGCGGAGAGATCTGCCGTGATACAAAAGGATATACAATACAAAACAATGCAAGATAAGACAAGACATGATAATACAATGCAATACAATACAATACAATGCAATGCAATACAATATAATACAAGACAAGACAAGACAATACAATGCAATATAATACTGTCATACAATACAATACAATACAAACAGCAGTACTGACTCCCCAAGATATTCTACGTGCGTTTGCACCAAAGGACTCAGTTTGTTGTCTTATCTGGCAGACAATTGGGAATAGCGGAGTCAGCACTGATGTTTACTGTAGGGCAAACAGTCCCTAAAACAAGCTTCTCGGCGATATCTTAAGCCCAGGGCTGTCAGGTCACGAGTGCACCGCATTTTGTTCATTTATTATTTCGTTATTTATTCATTTATTCATCTATATATTCATTTTACTATTTATTTATTCTTGTATTCATTCATTCATTCATTTATTCTTTTATATCAAGGACAATGGGATTAGCACTCATGCTTTTTTTACATCCTGTCCCCGAGTGTATGCAGTTTTGTAAATGTCATCTGCTCCCACCGGCATACAATAGCCTATTCTTACGAAAAGCGGAACAGGATTTAATGTGTGCGCGAGAGATGTTCCGCGTGCGTTTGTACATGGGGCCTCGGTTTATAGTCTCATCCAAAGGATTTCAGGGTAGAGTGGAGTCAGCACTGATGTTAACGCCAGGAGAAAAATCCCCTGGAACGGGAATCGAACCTGAGTCATCAAATTGCGAGCGTAATGTGAAGAGTGCCATCCAGCTCCCATGTTTGGGTTCAAACAAGAATTGAACCCACAAGTTCTTACTACGCTCAGAAGGATGCGCTTCCTTAGCACCTAGATTGAACGACCAGTAAACTCCCCCAATGCGGGCTATTGGCTCACAGTGTAGGCAATGGTAAAGGTGCTCCACAACCGATGTAGGGCATCGTGGCATCAGAGACCTCAGCTTCTCCAGTGGCCAGCATATTGAGGGCGGTGCCCCTCTCCTCTCCCTCGCTGCTCTACCTCACCTGACCCTAAAGAGAGCTGGTACCCATTTACTGCTTGGGGAACTGGGGTAACTGTACTGAAACAACCAGGGCGCATGAACGGTCACCCATCCCATTGGTAACCGCGCTCGATGCTGCTTAACCTTAGCTTGGAGAAAGCGAATGCTCTGACCACTGAGCTGTCGCGTCCTCTACACATATTACTACGCCCAAAAGCACGTCTCCACCCATAATCCGCGTCACACCTCTAATCAATAATTTCTAATTGCGCGAGACAACAAAACCTCAATGAAAAAATAATACCGTGCGTTCTGATCCCCGTCACTTCTTTCTCCATCCATCATTCCTGCTGAGAGAGAGAGGGAGGGGGGGAAGAGAGAGAGAGAGAGAGAGAGAGAGAGAGAGAGAGAGAGAGAGAGAGAGAGAGAGAGAGAAGAGAGAGAGAGAGAGAGAGAGAGAGAGAGAGAGAGAGAGAGAGAGACAGACAGACAGACAGACAGACAGACAGACAGACAGACAGACAGAGACAGAGACAGAGACAAACACAGACAGACAGACATACAGACAGACAAAGCATCATGAATTAGCTAAAGCGCTCATAGGAGCTAAAAGATCTAAGTGCCAATATTGCACAGAGAGAGAGGGGGGCGGGAGGGAGGGGAGAGAGAGAGAGAGAGAGAGAGAGAGAGAGAGAGAGAGAGAGAGAGAGAGAGAGAGAGAGAGAGAGAGAGAGAGAGAGAGAGAGAGAGAGAGAGAGAGAGAGAGAGAGAGAGAGAGAGAGAGAGCAGCTGACAGACAGCCAGTAAAAAAGTACAAGGAGAACGAGAAGTGACGGAGAGGATAAAAACAAAAAAATAACCCATTTCCAAACATGGAGGCTGATGAGGGGACAAGTGCAACCTAACACACACACACACATGCGCGCGCAAACACACACACTCACACACACACGCACATGCACACGCGCTCATACATACATACGCGTGCACACACGCACGCGCATATGCGCGCACGCACACACACACTCACACACACATACACAAACACACACATACACACACACACACACACACACACACACACACACACACACACACACACACACACACACACACACACACACACACACACACACACACACACACACACACACACACGAACAATAGCATGACTGTGTGCACGTGGCTGAATGATGAATGATTGAGGGGGCAGGGTGTATCTGATTGTTGCATTAAGCGAAGACAAAGGCTTCAATCAGGCTCATTCCATTCTCTGTTGTTGCAAGCACCCTGGGTGACTGTACTACTGAGAAATGCCCCTCCTGCTGTGCCAGAGAAACTCACGGGCATGCTTGCTGTTGGGGAGATGGCAGGGTAGGAACGGGTAGCTCAGAGGCCGGAGCAATCCGCTTTCTTCTAGCTAAGGTTAAGCAGCATTGAGCGTGGTTACCAAGTGGACGGGTGACTGCGCGCCTTGGTTTCAGTACAATCCCCCTCTACTCCCATCCTCTACCAGTTCACCCAGCTGTCAATGGGTACCTGCCTTCTTCTGCCTCATTTAACGTAAGAGAAGGTAAAGCAGCGAGGGAGAGGAGATGGGCGCCGCCCTCAACATGCTGGGCCCTGAAGAAGCTGAGGTCTCTGATGTCTGGCTTCCCTGTGACTACATAGGCTTATGGAAACACATTTACCGGTACCCTTTTTTAAGGTGGGCAGTGTAGTTTATTTTTCAAAGAGTTTTTAATTTTGTTCGTTGAGTGGAACACTGAGGTTTACAATGGTGAGATTTCACGTATGGGCCTGGATACAAGCCACCATTAAGATAGCCACATTCCAACTTCATGGAGGTGTTTCATAAAACAGAACAATCATAGTTGGCCAGGGTGAAGAAGATGTTCAGGGCCCATCTTTATTTTCTTTCCGTACAAATCGTTTCACCCAAGGCCAGTCCATTGTTTGATGTTAGTTTACTCGATGTCTCCAACATCATTTATGTAAAAAAAAAAATCCAGAAAATATAAAAGAACAAAACTTAAATCACAGTACTGACTAGGTTAAAGGCAAAGGTATTCCTATATCCCAGGAACAGGGAAGAAAAGAAAGGAAGAAAGAAAAAGAAAACAAAAACAGTATAACGTGTGCTTAACACGTGTAGAACTACCACAGAGGCAGTGTGTGTGTGTGGGGGGGGGAGGGGGAGGAGGGAAACGGGGGTCACACACACACACAGGCATGGGGTTCAGTGGTGAATAGATTATTGATGGAATCTAGGGATGGATTGGATTAATACAGCGGAGTACTGCCACTGTGGATCCCAAATTCAATTTGTGGAATGGAGAAATGTAGTGGTGGTGGTGGTAGTGGTAGTGTGTGTGTGTGTGTGTGTGGGGGGGGGGGGTTTGAAGAGGGGGCAAAGTACTGAGATAGAGTGATAAGTACTTTGCTGGTCAATTTTCTAAGATCTCTCCTTTATCTTGTGGTGTGTGTGTGTGTGTGTGTGTGTGTGTGTGTGTGTGTGTGTGTGTGTGTGTGTGTGTGTTTGTATGTCAGTGTCTGTCTGTCTCTGTGTGTGTGTGTGTGTGTCTGTGTGTGTCTGTGTGTGTCTGTGTGCGTCTGTGTCTGTGTCTGTGTGTCTATGTGTGTATGTGTGTGTGTGTCTGTCTGTCTGTCTATCTGTCTGTGTCTGTGTTTGTCTCTGTGTGTGTGTGTGTGTCTGTGTGTGCATGAGTGTGTGTCCATGCATGCATGTATCTGTGTGGTTATGTGTTGTATTACTGAGCACAACCCCCCACCACCCAGCCCCCACCCACACAATTACACAGCTACACACACAGACTGAAACGTACACAACAATAGATCCAAAGCAGCTTTCATTCTCCATCCCTGGAAACCAGACAGCAGTAACAGCAACAGCATCAGTAGCAGCAGCAACAGCATCAGTAGCAACATCATCAGTAGCAGCAGAAACAGCAACAGCAACAACAGCAACAGCAGCAACAGCAACAGCAGCAACAGCAACAGCATCAGTAGCAGCAGAATCTGCAACAGCAACAACAGCAACAGAAGCAACAGCAACAGCAGCAATAATAGCAGCAGTAGTAACAGCAAAAGCATCAGAAGCAGCAGCAACAGCAGCAACAGCATCAGTAGCAGCAACATCAGTAGCAGCAGAAACAGTTAACATCAAACAGCCTTGCCGCTGAGACAATGAGATTAAATACGTCTAGAGATCTGGTTCACCACTGAATAGACTACAGGTTGAATCAACTAACTCGTAGTTAAAACGGGACGGAATAGCCTAGTGGTCAGAACATTGCGCTGGCAATCTTGTCACCGGCACACAGTGACCTACCCTTACGGAAAAAGGGACAGGATATAACGTGTGCGCAAGTTGTTCTTGCGTGCTTTCGCACACTGGGCCTCTGTGTATAGTCTCATCTGAAGGACTTGTGGGTAGAGTTGAGTCAGCACTGATGTTAACACCAGAGAAAAACTCCCCTTCGAACCCAGGTCGTCAAATTGTCAGCGCAATGTTATGACCGCAAGGCTATCTCGTCCCCACGTAAGGAAGCGAAGCATCAGAGACCTCAGCTTCTCTAGGGGCCAGCATATTGAGGGCGGCGCCCATCTCCTCTCCCTCGCTGCTTTACATTCCCTGACCCTAAAGACAACAGGTACCCATTTACAGCTGGATAAACTGAGGGACTGTGCTGCAGCCAAGGCGCGCAAACGGTCACCCATCCACTTGGCAACCATGCTTAATGCCGCTTAACCTTAGCTCGGGGTGAAAAGCGAGTGCTCTGACCACTGAGTAACCCCGAAACAAAATGAAGGGAGTCCATTATTTTTAGTCGTCCTTGCATCACGATCACATTTGACCCGCGACTCTGCAATTCCAATCCATAACTACTAATTGCGGCAGAAATATTCACTTGGAATGAGAAATGATATCAGCCCTCACTTTTTCCCCTCGCCTGTTTTCCCATTCATCACCCGTAATTGCCTGCGAACACTTGGGGAGGATAAAGCCTTACAGAGAGAGAGAGAGAGAGAGAGAGAGAGAGAGAGAGAGAGAGAGAGAGAGAGAGAGAGAGAGAGAGAGAGAGAGAGAGAGACAGACAGACAGACAGACAGACAGACAGACAGACAGACAGACAGACAGACAGACAGACAGACAGAGAGAAAGAGACAGAGAGAGAGACAGACAGAAAGACAGACAGACAGACAGACAGATAGACAGATAGACAAACAGACAGACAGACGGACGGACAGACAGACAGACAGACAGACAGACAGATAGACAAACAGACAGACAGACGGACGGACAGACAGACAGACAGACAGACAGACAGACAGACAGGCAGACAGACAGACAGACAGACAGACAGACAGACAAACAGAGAGAGCGTTGCTGACTTTATCTAAAGATCACAATGTAACATCAGGCTGAAAAAAGCAAAGACAACATTCTTTTTAAGCTTTGAAACAAAACAAGCACGCTAAGAAAGGGATAGAAAGAAAGAGCGAGCGTCGACTGTTTTTTTTCTTTTTTTTCACAGAGATATATACACAAACAGATAGATGGGCAGATAGGCAGACAGACGCACACACGCTCCCACATACACATACATACACACATACACACACATACACATACACACACACAACACCACACACACACACACACACACACACACACACACATACACACATACACAAACACACACACACACACATACACACACACACACACACACACACACACACACACACACACACACACACTCCCTGCTAGTGCGTAAACTTCACCTATACAAACTAACACCTGAAATAATCAATCTTTTAAAAAGTTTTTTGTTAGATAGACAGCAGTTGGTAACTGCAAATAATCAAACATCAGAATTAGTATCTATTAGATATGGAGTACCACAAGGATCAATATTGGGTCCTCTTTTGTTCTCAATATATGTAAATGACTTACCCTTATTTCTAGATTGTAGCTGTGAAATGTTTGCTGATGACACATCCCTCTATTGTAGTGATACTGACCCCCACAGACTAACACTCAAACTTCAAAACAATATCAACAAATTGATTACTTGGACTCAATTAAACCATATGTCCTTAAATGCTCAAAAAACTAAAAGTATGTACGTACTAGCACGACAAAAGAGGCAAAAAATGAAAAGTAAATTTCAACCTCTGTTGATAGATCAAAAAATCATTGAAGAAGTTGACTCACACAAAATTCTGGGTGTAATTATCGACAATAATCTTACTTGGACTGACCATGTGATGGCACAAGGAAAACGTCTTACAAACAAGGTACGTCAGCTATCAAAAATAAAACACTTTCTAGATAGTCATTCACGCAAACTCTTTTTTTGTGGACACATCTTGCCTATAGTTGACTATGCCTCATCTCTTTGGGACAACTGCAGTGAAACTAATTTGAAATTCATCCATCGATTATATAAAAGAGCGCTAAAACTTGTCCTATTAAAATCAAGCTCCCTAACCATCAATGATTATAAGCTAACAAATATTCTTACATTTCAAAACAGGCTTTATCTCAATAAAGCTCTATTTGTACAAAAAGTTGTCAATGGAAATGCCCCTCCCAAGATCACCAATAGATTCAAAATTAATGAGCACAGGCATAACCATCTACTAACATTTCCCAGACCCAGAAACAATCTTTACAAAACAAGCTTCCTATATTCAGGTAGTGATTTATGGAACAAGCTCCCAAAACATTTAAAATGTATCAAAAATAAAAATCAGTTCAAAAATCAGTTGAAAAATCACTTAATGCGCTTATGCAAAAATGTTTAAGAACTACACATCAATCCAATCAACCATACTTAGAACAGACTAAAGATATTGATACTCTCTGCTAACCCCGAAAAATCTTTCACGTGTGGCTCACTGTGACTGAAAAAGCTACACTTTGCTTGCTATATATGTATGTGGAAGGGGGAAAAGGTGGAGAAAGGGTTGTTTTTTTGTATTTTTTTTTTATATATAATTTAATTTTGAACAGGATAGGGAATAAGTGATGTATGTAAACACGTGTATATTCTGCAAATTCACAAGGAGAAAACCAAACCACTGATTAATGACTAGATTGGATTTTTTTTTTTTTTTTTTTTTTTTTTTTTTTTTTTTTCACTTACCCAGTTTAATAGTTTCAGGATAAATATTTAATTTTTATTTTATTTTATTAATTATACTAATGAGACTATTAGCACTATTATATTTATATTATTTTGATAAGTGGAAAGGCCTTACTTTTTGTTCTGGTTGTTGTTGTGTATGTTTTTTGTTGTGTTTTGTTTGTTTTTTGTTTGTTTGTTTGAATGTTTGTTTGTTTGTTTTTGTTCATATGTGTAGGGTTTTTTATTTATGAAATATAATCATAAATCATTATTATAATTCTTCTGGTTGCTGTTTGTGTTTTCCCCCTTCCTCTTGATACCCCTCCCCACCCGTTCCCACCCCCCCTCCAATTTTTTTTTTCTTCTTTGAGTGTGGTGTGTTTTTTTTTGTGTGTGTTTTTTTTGGGGGGTTGTGTTTGTTTGTTTGCTTGTTTATTGTTTGTTTTTTGCTTTAGTTTTGTTTTGCTTGGTGTTTTTTTTCGTTCATTATGTTTGTTTGGTTCTCTGTTGCTTTTGTTTGTTTATTAGTTTTTTGGTTAGTTTGAATGTTTGTAAGTGTATATGTTATCTCCTCTCAGTGGAGATTGGTATTATCATATGTATTGTTGCGTTTGTTTTTCGGGGTTTTATTTTTGTTTTTTTGTTTATTTGTTTTGTTTTGTTTTGTTTTTTCTTTTCTTCCTCATAACATAAGTATGAATTGAAGTGTGGAGATAATGTAATCTGACATGAGTTGCT
>CM060341.1:40735430-40770430 GCA_030674155.1 Stramonita haemastoma | reverse complement strand
GTCTGTTTGTCTATATGTCTGTTTGTCTATCTGTCTTTCTGTCTGTTTCTCATTCTCTCTCTCTCTATTTCTCTGTCTCTGTCTCTCTTTCTGTCTCTGTCTCTCTTTCTGTCTTTATGTCTATATGTCTGTTTGTCTATCTGTCTTTCTGTCTGTTTCTCATTCTTTCTCTCTCTCTCTCTCATTCTCTGTCTCTGTCCCTCTGTCTATATCTTTGTGTCTCCCTGTCTCTGTCAGTCTCTTTCTGTCTCTCTTTGTGTCTCTGTATCTGTCTGTATGTCTGTTTGTGTATCTGTCTTTCTGTCTGTTTGTCTCATTCTCTCCTTGTCTCTCTGTCTCTCTGTTTCTGTCTCTGTCTCTCTCTCTTTCTCTCTGTGTGCCTGCCTCTGTGTGTCTGTCTGCCTGTCTGTCTTTCTCTGTATCTCTCTCTAATCAATTTTAGTTATTCATTCATTTAGTTAGTTAGTTATTAAATCTATGTTTAGTCTAAAATGTTGCAAACATTCTAATCAGATATATGCTAATACCACAGGTGAATGTTATAGTCGTTGTGCTTGGAAGTGTTTTAAAGTGTATTCTTGGAAAGGATTGAGAACGAAATTAATGTGAGGGGGGGGGGGGGGGGGGGGGGATAGCGAATGTGTGAAATTGTAATGGGTCCGGTGGCCTTCTACAATAAAATCGTTCAGAGTTCAGAGTTCAGAGTTCTCTGAGATTTTTTCGTGAATGAAGGAATTGGTGTGTAAGATATCTTAAAATCCATCCAGGTTTTATAGTTTAGTTGGTTTGGTTTACAATGTGCCTGCACGTTTTGATCATGCTGGACATAATCTAAAGTACTTCATACAGAGATCACATCACTAATGTTGAAGTGAAAATCGGGACTAAAACGCAATCAGATCATATGAATAGCTGCTAACAGTGAAACAACACAGGCTAATGTGGTACGGGCACGTCACCCGAACATCTGGACTGGCCTTGACTGTCCTACATGGAACAGTGCAAGGAGGGAGACGAAGAGGCAGACAGAGAAAACGATGGGAAGACAACATCAGAGAGTGGACTGGCTGAGTGGAACGATTTGCTACGGAAAGCAGAGGACCGTGGGGAGTGGAGGAAGCTGGTTGCAAAATCTTCAGTGGGACCCTGAACGTCTATTAGTCTACAAGATAGGTGAAGGTTTGTTAGATTCTGTTTGCAATTTTAGGTAATGTTACACTTCAAGTTGTCAAAACACTTTGTATGTCAAATAGGTATTTTTGGGAGGGGGCTATTTTATGATTGGAGGAGAAGAAGAAGAAGAATGCAAAGAAGATGAATGGAAAGAGGAAAATACAAAGGAGAAAAAGAAGACTGCAAAGAGGAACGCAAAGAAGCAGAAGAAGGCAAAGAAAAATGCAAAGAAGAATGCTGCAAAAAAACGAAAGCAACGAAGAAGAGAAATACAAAAAAGAAGAAAGAACGGGAGACAGAGAGACAGAGACAGAGAGAGAAAGAGTATATGAATATATATATATATATATATATATATATATATATATATATATATATATATATCTTGCGCACACGCTCAAACCTGTTCTACATTTCGGAAGAGTAGGCCATTGAGACAGGTGGGAAACGAATGACGAACTTTACAAAACCGCAAGTAGGTCTATATGGGGACTGGATGCAAAAGAGTAGAAAAATCAACAGTGCTTTTAAAAAAAGTATATGAAATAAAACTTTGAACAGCCCACACCTGAAAATAAAGGTCAATGTCCGCTATATAGATGAAAAGTTCAAGGACTACAAAGAGCACAACACTGTAGTGAAGCAAAGGTCTCTCATTAGTAATGACATTAAAGCTTAGTCGACTATGCACCATGGCCATTTTCAGAATACGTATTGCAGGTGTCACATTTCATATCTTGTACACATTCCAATCAATGTCCACGCTGTAGCTGTGTGGACAAGACTGTTTGACTTCAATCCCATGGGTCCATGAAGTTGTTGGTTCAATTTCGGCGGCTTGTGTTGAGGTCAGGGCTGGGATTTTTGCTGATGTCCAGTCAACGTGAAGTGGCAGACCTGCCCGTGCCTTGATGCGTATTGCACACGGACCTCAGTTTATCGTTTAATCCGAAAGACTATCACCCAGACCACTACCCACGGTGTAAAGGAAGGGAGGAAAGTTTCAAGCACAAGCGGGATCGAATCTCGACGTTTCGCTTTTTAGGCAGGTGTGTTACCTCAAGACCACTGATTCATCAAAGCATACCCTATGCTACCCTGTCCTACCCTGTCCTACCCTGTCCTACCGTACCCTACCGAGCGAAAAGTGACAAATCTCTATTAAGGCAACACTAAGCCGTACAGCACAGTACAATAGAGTACAATACAAAAGCACAGGGCAAATGATATAAATAATTAACACTCCTCTTTCCTCCTTCCTTCGTCCTCCTCCTCCTCTCCCTCCTCTCCCCTCTCCTCTCCTCTCCCTCCTCTCCCCTCCTCCTCCTCTCCCTCCTCTCCCCTCCTGCTCTTCCTCCTTCGCTCTATCTATCTGAAGGCAGTAGCTATTGACGCCAGGGCAAAGCGACCAGCCGGGCACTAGCTACAAGTCAGCAGGAAAGATGAAGTAGGAACCGCAGATTACAAACACTCTTGCGGCACAGGCAAGTAGGCAGTGAGGAAGACACAATGCCTTCAATTTCACACCTACAACGTAATGAATGATTTAGTGCTGGACAGAATTGTATGAATTGTGTGTGTGTGTGTGTGAGGGGGGTGATGGTTAGTGTGTGGGGTGGTGGTGGTGGGGAGGGGGGTAATGTGTGTGAGGGGTGGTGGTGGTGGAAGGGGAATGGGAGGGAGTATGGTGTGTGGGGGTGGGGGTGAGTGGTGGTGGAGGGTATGGTGTGTTTGATTGTGATTTATTCTTTTATATCGAGGATAATGGAATAAACACTCATGTGCTTTTTTTCATCCAGTCCCCGTGTGTATGCAGTTTTGTAAATGTCATCTGTTCCCACCGGCACACGATGGCCTACTCTACGAAAAGCGTAACAGTATTTAACGTGTGCGCAAGATGTTCTGTGTGTGTGGTGTGTGTATGTGTGTGTGTGTGTGTGTGTGTGTGTGTGTGTGTGTGTGTGTGTGTGTGTGTGTGTGTGTGTGGTAGGGTATGGTATGGTATGTTATGGTATGGTATGGTATGGAATGGTATGGTATGGTGTATGTGTATGTGTATGTGTGTGGTATATTGCGGTATGGTATGGTATTATGTTATATATCGAGTGTTGATATGTTGTATGTGTGTTGTTGTGTGTGGAATGTGTGTGTGTGTGTGTGTGTGTGTGTGTGTGGTGTGTGTGTGTGTGTGTGTGTGTGTGTGTGTGTGTGTGTGTGTGTGTGTGGTGTGGTGTAGTGTGTGAGTGGTGTGAGCACGCCCGAGCACGAGTACGTGCGTGTGTGCGTGCGTAGGTGTGCGTGCGTGTGTGTGTCGTGTGTACGTGCGTGCGTGTGTGTATGTGTGCGCGCGCGCCGCGTGCAGGCGTGTGTGTATGTATACGCGTGCGTGCGTGCGTGCCCCTTTGTGTTGCCGGCAGTAGTTGTTCATTTCAGCGGAACCAGTGTCTGTTTTTCTGGTGCCAGGAACAAAGCTCCAGCCTTTCTAAGGGACCAGGCTTCCCCATTGCCGAGTGTTGCATTGTCCGGCATTGTATAGCGGCTTGCTGTTGTCACGGGGAGTTTCGGCCTGAAATTAGGGGCTGGTTTTGCTGGCGATGATAATAAGGTGCCATATTATAGAGCCCTTTTTTCTGTTTTTTGTTGTTGTTGCTGTTTTGTTGTTGCTGTGTTGTTGTTGTTGCTGGGTTTTGTTCTTTTGTTTTGGTGTTTTTTGGGGGAGGTGGGATTGCATCCTTGTTCATATGTCATACCCCCCCAACCCAACCTGATTGTTTTGATTTAGTCAGATCAGTGAATATACCTTTTGTCTATTTATTTTTTAACTTATGTATCCATTCTTTTGTTTTTAAAGGCAAAAGGAATGTACATTCCTGTGCTTTTTGTTTTCATATCCAGTCCCCGTGTGCACGTATTTTTTTAAATTTGATCTTCATACTCACCAGAACAAATCACCTTCTCTTCTGAAAGACGGGCCATCTTTAACGGTGTGTAAGATGGTGTGTGTGCTTTTGCACATACGAACCCAGTTAATGACTTAAAAGGTATTAAAAAAATATAAGATAAAAAAAAAAAAAAAAAAAAACAGGGAGTCCCGCCGGAATGACTTTTGAGGGAGTGGAGTCGGCACTGATGTTAACTCCCTGGAAAAAATCTTCCTTGAAACAAATTTCGATAGTGGTCGAACCGGGTTTTCAGATCAGGAGTACAGCCAGTAGCAGTTTAACCACTAGGCTATCCCGCCCATTTATTTTTATTTATCTTTATTTATTTTATTCTTTTATATCGAGAATAATGGGATAAGCACTCATGTGCTTTTTTTTCATCCAGTCCGCGTGTGTATACAGTTGGGTAAATATTGTCATCTGTTCCCACCGGCACACAATGGCCTACTCTTATTAAAAGGGGAACAGGATTTAACGTGTGCGCAAGATGTTCTGCGTGCGTTCACACACGGGGCCTCGGTTTACAGTCTCATCCGAAAGACTTTTGTGGAGAGTAGAGTCAGCACTGATGTTAACTCCAGGAGAAAAATCCCCTCGACCGGGAATCGAACCCGGGTCGTCAAATTGCCAGCGCAATGTTCTGACCACTAGGCTATCCCGTCCCCATCACGTCCCCATCACGTTGTGTGCCAGGTCATAGCGTGTCCTCTTTTCCGAGAGACTAGCACTCAGGCCATACCTAACCAATCACTAGCTTGGGGGTAAAATTCCGAGTTTTGAACTATGGGTCTGTTTCGCCTTGTTTAGGTGTGTTGATCTGAAAGGTAAAAGGTATACATGTCCCATAACCTATGCAGTTGTTGAGGAGAGGTATCCAAAACCTCAGCTTCTCTTTGGGCCAGCATATTGAAGGCGATGCCCATCTCCTCTCCCTCGCAGCTTTACCTTCCTGACCCTAAAAAGGGCAGGTACTCATTGATAGCTGGGGGAACTGGGGTACTGTACTGAAGCCAAGGAGCGCGAGTTATCACCCAACCAAGAGGTAACCACGCTCAAAGATGCCTAACCTTAGCTTGGAGAAAGCAAGTGCTCTGACCACTGAGCTGTCCTGTGCCCTGTTAATCTACAGACCAATAAATCACCCAACACAAAGCGCGAACAAGAGTGAGTTATGTGGGAGTGTGCGTGGGTGGGTAGCAGGTGTTTGTCTCCGAAAGTGGGCCTTGGGATTCACACTTCATCACTACAGCTGTAACTTTGGTCCAGTTTATTAATAAGTAACAGCGGCTTTATCGCAGTTGCCCTGCACCAATTCCCTGACCTCATCAATGGCAGTTTTAATGCGCAGTTTATGGTCGTAACCATTCCCAGAGTTGGAATGCAGCTACCTTCATGATGAACATTTACGGTCGGATACGCACTACCTCACCATTGGTGAACTCCGGATCTCTGGCAAGAAAAACAACAACTAATGACAGATGTTGTGTCCCATACACTACCCTATCTGACGACGCTTTAGCCCAGTGGTTAAGACCATACTTCGATCTTGTGTGCCCATAAAGTCAAAAGCTCAAATCTTGGAGAGTGTTTGGTGAATTAATAGTGGGAATTTCTACGAACTTTCAAGTCAACCTCAAGTGCAGACCTACCAGTGCCTTAATCCCTTTCGTGTTTATACACATGCAGTAGATGAAAGGTGTACAGAGAAAGAGAGAGAGAGAGAGAGAGAGGAGAGAGAGAGAGAGAGAGGAGAGAGAGAGAGAGAGAGAGAGAGAGAGAGAGAGAGAGAGAGAGAGAGACAGACAGACAGACAGACAGACAGAGAGAGAGAGAGAGAGACAGAGAGAGAGAGAGAGACAGAGAGAGAGAGAGTTAGTTTTCTAAGGGAGAACAAGTTCCCTGAAGACAAAGTATGGATGCCTAAGTGGCGAGGTTATTTAAAATAGTAAAGCACACAAACTTTTCGATCAGTGTGTACATTTATTCTAATAGTGATTCCCAGGTGGGATGATTATATGAGTGAGTCAGAGTGTACATTGTGGGCGACCTCCAAAATGTTAAGCTGGGAAATGCACAGCAACAAGAGTAGATATTAATCAATCTGTCAGCTAGATTTTCTGTGAAAGAAATCTGTCAACCAGCCCATCCTCACATTTCACCAAATTATCATTCAGAATTGAACAGGAACAAAGCAAAAGGAAAGGAATATTTGGAAACAAAGCCAGGTGTTGTGTCGTTAGATTTTTTTCTGTCGCTAAATGGATTAATGGAATTATTCCAACTCCCTACGGTCCAAACGTAACTGGAAAATACTTTTCTAAACTATATGTTTTTTCTATCAACACACATTAACACACTACCCAAAATAATGGCGATGATAACTCTATAAATTAAATCTCAGTCAGAACTGCTAACGTAGAACCAGTGCTACCCAACTTTTCTAGGAAAATCTATTGTTTTGTCCGATTCGTACGGTCACAAAGACAATAAGAATAATCAGATTTGGAATCGTTTGTCTTGCAATATCTAGGCTGGACATAGCCAGTACACCAAAGAAAAAAAGAAAGTAAGTTTCTACACAAAGTGTCAAGACCTGGCAATATGTTCTTATCTCCGTTTAACGTGTCCAATTAAGGACAATTCTCACTTAAAGACACAACAAGCGTGGCACGTAGTGGGCACGTGTTTCTATAGAAACAGAGGCATCCTATGTGCATGTGTCCAGTACAATGGCGGGATGGGATGATGAATTGCTGTAGTAGTACACAGTGGCTTCCTTCCGTTCACCACATCCCTTTTACATTGTGAAGAAGCGAGGTAGATTCATTAAGGCTTTGTGATATGGCTGTGGATGATAAAAGGTATAGCACGTAGTGGCGAGAACCAATGAATAAGACTGATTGACTGAGAGAGAGAGAGAGAAGAGAGAGAGAGAGAGAGAGAGAGAGAGAGAGAGAGAGAGAGAGAGAGAGAGAGAGAGAGAGAGAGAGAGACAGACAGACAGACAGACAGACAGACAGACAGACAGACAGACAGACAGACAGAGAGACGGAGAGACGGAGAGACAGAGAGAGACACAGAGAGAGACACAGAGAGAGACACAGAGAGAGAGAGAACTGTTTTAGACGTTCCCCTCGTTAACCAGAAAACTGTGAAGTTTTAGGTTCAATTTCTAGCCTTTTCCTTTCTTCCTTGCTTGACAGGAAAATTAAACTGAATGTCAAAGTCTTTTGGATGAGACTTTAAACCAGTCAGACCCGTCTGCTTACGGACTTGTGCAGGTGAAAAGAACCCACGACAGTTGAAAATCGGTAAGAATAGGGAGGTACCTTCTGAATGTCCTGGCATATTATGTGGTAGTTTTATTTCTAAATGTTCCCCGAAGTCAAAGAGCCGCTACCTGGATGATGGAGCAAACATGGCCGGTAGTGTAGATGCAATAACTCCACCACTGGAGAACCTGCCGTTTCGAGCCGTGGAACCAAAAATAATGAGTGTGTGTGTGTGTATGTGTGTGCTTGTAAGTGTGTGTGTATGTGTGTGTGTGTGTGTGTGTGTGCTTGTAAGTGTGAGTGTGTGTGTTTGTAAGTGTGTGTGTGGTGTCTCAGTGTCAGTGTGAATGAATCGCAGAGAGAGAGAGAGAGAGAGAGAGAGAGAGAGAGAGAGAGAGAGAGAGAGAGAGAGAGAGAGAGAGAGAGAGAGAGAGAGAGAGAGAGAGAGAGAGAGATTTGGTTTAATTTGATTTATTCTTTTATATCGAGGATAATGGAATAAGCATTCATGCTTTTTTTTCATCCAGTTCCCGTGTGTATGCAGTTTTGTAAGTGCCATCTGTTACCACCGGCACACGATAGCCTCCTCTTACGAAAAGCGGAACAGGTGTTCTGCGTGCGTTCGCACACGGGGCCTTGTTTTAAAGTCTCATCCGAAGGACTTTTGGGGAGAGTGGAGTCAGCACTGATGTTAACTCCAGGAGAAAAATCTCCTCGACCGGACTCGAACCTGGGTCGTCAAATTGCCAGAGAGAGAGAGAGAGAGAGAGAGAGAGAGAGAGGAGAGAGAGAGAGAGAGAGAGAGAGAGAGAGAGAGAGAGAGAGAGAGAGAGATACAGAGACAGAGAGACACAGAGAGAGAGAGAGAGAGACAGACAGACAGACAGACAGACAAAGAAACAAAAAAAATCAACAAACATCCGGAACTTGAGGCACACAGGAAATGAACAAGCTATCACACTAAAACGAACAAAAGGAAAAGGCTACAAGAGCATGAGACAACAGAACCACTTACACAGGCCAACGTGTTGCCATAGAAACAGGGACAACCAATGGGCACGTGGCCACACGATGTGATGACGATGATGGCATTGGCTGATGAATTGCCCTATACAACGGTTTCCTTCTGCTGCTGCTGCTGCTGCTGCTTCTTCTTTCATGACATCCATTCTCTTTTTATATACGCTTTGCATGTCCAAAGCTAGGTTGGGTTTATGGGAGCTGTAGCATGCAGGCAGGTCACGAGAGATGTGGTGGGTGTGTGTGTGTGTGTGTGTGTGTGTTTATTTATTTATTTTTATTTATTTATTCTTTTATATTTATTCTTTTATATCGAGGATAACAGAATAAGCAATCATGTGCTTTTTTTTCATCCGGTCCCCGTGTGTATGCAGTTTTGTAAATATTGTCATCTGTTCCCACCGGCACACGATGGCCTACTCTTACGAAAAGCGGAACAGGATTTAACGTGTGCGCAAGATGTTCTGCGTGCGTTCGCACACGGGGCCTCGGTTTAAAGTCTCATCCGAAGGACTTTTGGGGAGAGTGGAGTCAGCACTGATGTTAACTCCAGGAAGAAAATTTCCTCGACCGGACTCGAACCCGGGTCTTCAAATTGCCAGCGCAATGTTCTGACCACTAGGCTATCCGCCCCCCCAGTGTGTGTGTGTGTGTGTGTGTGTGTGTGTGTGTGTGTGTGTGTGTGTGTGTAGTGCGTGTGTGGGTGTGAGTGTGTTTGTGTGTAGTGTGTGTGTGTAGTGTGTGTGATATCTTCAGTGTAACGTCTACTCATATCAAGTGATATTAGATAATATCGTCATGCGCGCGTGTGTGTGTGTGTGTGTGTGTGGTCTGTGTGTGTGCACATGCGTGTGCATGTATGTGTGGTGTGTGTGTGTGTAGTGTGTGTGTGTGTGTGTGTGTGTGTGTGTGTGTGTGTGTGTGTGTGTGTTATCTTTAGTTTAACGTCTATTCACATCGTGATTTATACATTATCATGATATATATATATATATATGTGTGTGTGTGTGTGTGTGTGTGTGTGTGTGCGCACGCGTGTTTGTGTATGTGTGTAAGGGGTGCGGGAGACCAATGAGTGATGGGGTGAGTCAGCCAGTGAGGACAAGGAACTCGACTGACTGTACCGTCTGTGGGAACATCTTGTCTTTAACAAACACAATGTTGCCTTCAATACGTTTAAATTATTCAACTGACTCACTTCAATTCACTTTATTATCCAAAAACAGACAAATTTACGTGCTTTACAAGCTATACATAAAACAGTATATATAACTATATAAACATTTATTGCAGAAAACACCACAAACCAGTATCCCATAATTATCTGCACGCACATAATTATAATAAGATAAAGAAAAAGCACCTAAACATCAGCAATGCCTAGGCCAGTTGTAGACTCAATTGTGTAAAAATGCACGCGCAAGTCTTGTGTCAACAAGCCCGTCTTAAAACAACTAGACCCATGGATGCATTTTACTGCAGGTGTACACACAGACAAACAGGCAGATGCACTCACTGACGAGGGGGCGAAACGTTGGGTGGTTGACTGGAAGAGTGCGTTTGATTTGGGTGGCTTAGTGTATATGCAAGGGCACATACAGAGAGAGAGAGAGAGAGAGAGAGAGAGAGAGAGAGAGAGAAGAGAGAGAGAGAGAGAGAGAGAGGAGAGAGAGAGAGAAGAGAGAGAGAGAGTGTGTGTTAGTTGACTGGAACAGTGCCAGTATTAATACAGAGAGCTGGTTGTTTGGGCCACACCGTACAGGAGCCAACTGACGATCAATCGTCCAGTACACTTGCTACACTGTCATCAAAATATGTATTTATAAATCAATCATCCTAAACAATTTTTTTACCAAACACCCAGGACCCAACGACAACAAAAAACAGCCAAACCATACAATCAATTATTCAAACAATCATTTAATTAACTAATCAATCAACCAATTGATAAGTATATAATGAACTCGGTCTGCAGTCTCTTCAATGCACCAAAGTAAGGGTAGATCAGTGCCCTCAGATTAAAAATTCATCAGCAGAGATTTGTGAGGTGATCAGCTCTCGGAATGTGTGACGGGAGGGGGGAGGGAGGTGTTGCTCTATGATAATATCTTTATTTTAGAAACAATGTGTTGCCAAAGTTGGATGCGCTGGGCCTGACTTGCCAGGCGTTTAACGGCAGCGCAACGCATTTTCGCTCATGTGACAGACAACTATAGCTGCTGTGTGAGCGTTCGACGATGAAGAAGAAAAACAATGTACACTGTCAAAAGCGGATGCATAAAAGAATTGTCCGCCATTGCTTGTTAACAATGGACAGTGCTCCCAGTATGTTCAAAGCCCAAATTCAATCAGTGCACTTGCTACTCCGTTATTCAGGTGTACATAAATCAATAACCCCCAACAATTCATCAAATACCCACCGAAACAATAACGGCCACACTAACAACTTTTAGGAACAGGGAGGGCAACAACAAAAAATGTGTGGCACGTTATGTGGTGTCGTTAAGTGGTTCTCTGGTCCCTAAGTGGATTAAGACTTTCAACTGAGCAAACCCGGTACACATTTAAGTGGAAACTATTTTCAAACTGTTTTCATACATCGTTTTATATCAATACACATGAAAACACGACCCAAAATAATGGCAAAGAAAAGATAGATACATCGAGGGCTCGGTCAAAACTGCGAACGGAAAACTATTAGGCTACGGCCATAGTAAACCCGGCCCGTCCCGTTGTTTTGACGGCCGTCTCTTTGACGGGAGGACGGATCCGTCAAAGCGGCCATAGTCAACCCGGCCCGTCTCTTTCTGACAATATGGTCACCCCGAGACTGCGAGTGACGCAAAAATGAGCCTGCCGCGGTGACGCAAATCGACAGAAAATAGTTCGACATAGTGTTTTTACGTAAAATCTCCCCCAAAACTTTTATCAAAACCATTGGAATGTAATCGGGAAAGGTTAATTTACTAGTTTGTGTAGTCAGAATTTTTGAAGCACTATAAATAAGTTTTTCTTGATTATTTTCCTTTCCGTCGACCCGGCAAACGACGTGTTGCTCGAACGTCAAAACGAGTTAGAACGGGCCGGGCCGGGCCGGGTCTACTATGGCCACGCACAGCCGTTTTCAGTGACGCCACAGAGTAATTCAGCCAGGCAGCATTTTTCACCCCGCCAGTCGTTTTGACGGCGTCAAAATGACGGGTTCACTATGGCCGCGGCCTTACTCCCTAGCTTTCTCCGGGAAATGGGTTCCACACCAACAGAAACAGTAGGAAGAAATTTTGAATTGCTCGTCTTGCGATCTGCAGTCTGTGCATCGACAGGTCTCCTGGTGATTTATTTCATATAGCGTTCAAACCCATTAAGAAGTTTGTTATTTTCCTAGGAATTTGTCCACTTTACGATAACAAGACATAACCACTCAACACAAGAATTTCTTCCCTGTAACAAAAAGGGGCACCAATGTACACGTCACATTATGACGTAATCGACTTAACGGATTTGACGTATACCGCACTGTGGCTTTCTTTTGTGAATCGAAATTCTCGTTCTTTGTAGAAATAGTGTGCACTGGTACAAGAGATTTAAATATTTTAATCTCCTAAGCCGACGTCGGATGCGCTGGGCTCGACTTCTCGGGCGCTTAACGCATTTCAACTTAAATAACAGCTGCTCTCTGAGCGTTCAACGAAGAATATACAGCTTAATGTCCGGTAGATTTCTCTGTGAAATCCAGGCTGCTCTCCCCGGAAGAACGCGTCGCCACAAGAAAAGCACCATCTTTTCTTATGTCGGCAAATGTTTTTCTATCATAGTGTTTTTTTTTAACAGAATTTTGCCAGAACCAACTTTTGCCACGGGTTCTTTTACGTACGCTAAGTATATGTAACTCATGTGAACTCGGTTTATGGTCTCATCTTATTTATTTATTCTTTTCTATCGAGGATAATGGAATAAGCACTCGAGTGCTTTTTTTTTTTTTTACAACCAGTCCGCATGTGTATGCAGTTTTGTAAATCTTGCTATCTGTTCCCACCGGCACACGATGGCCTACTCTTTACGAAAAGCGAAACAGGATGTATCGTGTGCGCAAGATGTTCTGCGTGCGTTCGCACTTGAGGCATTGGTTTATAGTCTCATCCTAAGGTTTTTTGGGAGAGTAGAGTCAGCACTGAAAAACTCGTCCGAAATCCTAGCGCCCAGACCACCACTTACAGTCTAATGGATAGGGGGAAAGTTTCAGGCCCCAACCACCAAACACTTCGAACCCGACCTTTTTGCTTTCTAGGCAGGCGTGTTACCTCTTGGCCACAAATTCGTTTCTGATCTCGAGTTTAATAGCGAAAACACACACACACACACACACACACACACACAACACACACACACACGCTCGCGTGCGCGCACGCTCTCCCTCTCAAATGAAGAAATGGTGACATTCTGATTTTGAAGTCGATGTCTAGACACGACACCAGTGTGGATGCGTTTATTATTATGCGTGTGGGTTTTTTTTCAGTTTGGGGGTAAACAAAATTTTATTCGTTCAGAACAAAATAGACTAATACATGAAATGAATGAGCACAACAAACCATGCTTAAATGAGTGCTCTGTGGCATTTGTGTGCAAATTAAAGCTGCAGCGAAACAATACTACATCAACTAAATGAACAGGGAAATGACTAAGTGTTTAAAGATGATAAATAAGGCAGTAGATGTACATCACAATACACACCAGCACTGTATCGCAAGACAGGCTGTGACACGTCTACTCCAGAAAGCAATGCATTATACAACCGTATTCATCAAAATATTCAACCTAAGTATGAAGACATTAGGTCCCGTCTTTCGTGTCTTGTTTTAAATTTGCATCAATGTCAGTACGTACGTGTGCGTGTGTGCGTGTGCGTGCGCTCGCGCGTATGCGTGAGTGTGTGTGTGGGCGGTTATGTGTTTGTGCGTGCGTGCGTGCGTGCGTGCGTGCGTGCGTGCGTGCGTGCGTGCGTGTGTGTGTGTGTGTGTGTGTGTGTGTGTGTTCATAGGTGGACACATATGTGTTTGCTATGAAGGAACACGTGAAAGAAAAACAGTATTGCTCAAGATATAATTCCAAGCAATGTGTCATTCTCTCCAGCCACTTTTTTTTACAAAAATATTTTTGTTCCAACTTAAAAGAAAATTATCATCAACACAAAATTCAAAAAGGAAAATAACAGCAAAAACCTAAACAAAAACAAGAAAACCCATTGAGTTTGTGATAAAGAAATAAGTGTCCTATAATTCAAAGTCCTAAACTGTTAATATTGTAGTGTTTGGTAATATCAAGTCAAGTGTTTTTAACGATATGACTCAAAACACACATACAATCATACCACTTTTGGACTTAACTCGAAAGTAATCATTGCCAATTTGCTTTTTTTAATTGACATGATTATCTGAATTCACACACACACACACACTCTCTTTTCTGCTAATAGTTCTTTTTTTAGTTCCAAGAAAAAAACCCAACAAAACACACAAAAATTCAGCCGACAGATTTTCATAAACGAGCTTTTAATTCTCTATCCAGTTGAAGCAACATTAAAACGTGTATTATGCTAATTTGTTTCCAGTTAGAAGAGAAAGGATCCCCTCTACAAAATAGAAAATCTGATTTCTTTTAAACTTATTTTCAAGTATTCTAAAATTGTGTATTTCTTCGCATCAAGGATTTAAAATCGACACATATCCACTAGTTTATTGCTGTGCGTCCGGAATGCAATAAAAACATGATTTCTTGCAATGATCGCAGTATTTTAGCTATTTTTTTCATAATTTTAAACAAATATTTTCAATCATATTTTAGTGGAACTTTAAATGTAAATAGTGCAAGAAGTGCGCTATCCTCTGCACATATGCATTTCTGACAGGCATTGAAAGACATCTGAATGTTTCAGGGTTGTTTGCTAGATAATGATAACTGATGAGGTGACTGAACATATTTGAATATATAGAAGAGGAGAGAGAAGGTGGTATAGACAGAAAAAAATGAGGGTATGAGAGTGAGCCAAGTCAAATTCTATTTTGAGAGTTATCAATAAACACTCATGTCCTATTTTGCATGAAATCCCCACCCTTAGTAGGGATAAAATCAAGCTAGCAAAGAAAAGACAAACCAACAAATAACCTTTAAAAAACAATAAGCCAAATGAGAGACAACCACAGCAGTAACAAACAAAATTAAAAAAGGACAGAAAAAGACAGAGAACTGAAAAAAATAGTAAAAAGAAGCAAATAAGCAAGACAAGAGGGAGAAGGCAAGGCAAATCTTTTATTCGAGGATAATAGATAAACACTCGTGTGCTTTTTTTTTACATCCAGTCCCCGCCCTTTTCAGGGATAACATCAAAATAAAAAGATACTAAACAATAAAATTATACCCAGTACCAAACAACATACAAGAAATAAGGACACTATACATAATAAGGTAATAAAAATGCACTCATGCATAAGACGAAAATCAGAAGTCACAAAAAAAATATTGATTATTAAAGAAAAAAATGCGCTAATAGATAAAGAGTAAACAAAAAAACAATGAAATAAACTAGTAAAAACATCAACTCACCATCATCTGTCAATAAGTTATACAAGTCATATAAATCATACATTTGGATAAAAGGAAAAAAAATACTTATTTGAGGGGGGGGGGGGGGGGGGGGGGGAAGAAATACTACCAATAAAAAATATATATAACATCCCAGATGTTGAAAAGAATTAGCAAAACATTTTTATAAATTGCATGATTTACACACACAGACACATTCACACACAGACACACGCACGCTCACACACATACTGACTGGTTCTCCCACATTTCATCAATAAACTTCATTCTAAGAGAGAGAGAGAGAGAGAGAGAGAGAGAGAGAGAGAGAGAGAGAGAGAGAGAGAGAGGAGAGAGAGAGAGAGAGAGAGAGAGAGAGATTTTGAGCACATGTATACTCTACACTTATTAACACACATTCATTCCTGAATGGAATCTGAACAAAGACCCTGATAAGTTTTTAGTTTTCTTTCAGCTGCGAGCCGGCTACCCAACCCCGTTTTCTTTTTTGGCTGAAGGGGGAGGTAGGCTTTTCCCCTATGCTCTGACCAGCAGTGACACAATAACCCACTGACTGTCTTTTTCAATACCCACACAATCATTTGTGTTTTTCGATACCCACACCAGCATTTGTAATGCTCCACCACATAATGAGTCGCATTGCACCAGATGTCAATTTTTTCGTAAAATATATTTTCAATCTGGAGTTTAAAACTATTCAATACCAAAACAAATTGAAATTCGAACGACTTTTATAAAGTCATTACAAATTGAAATGAAAAACTGCATAAAATGATACAATGAGAAATTGAGGGGTTCAGTATTGTAATAATTATAAGGTCAGAGTAAGGACTTGGGTGTTTTGAAACTCGTTTTATCGGGAATGGACATTTACGCCTTAATACTTCAAAACAAGGGAGACCAGTGGTCACAGCCTGCAAATCCAGCATAACTCGGTCATGGATCCAGGGACCAGTGATAAAATTACCTCACCCCTTTTACCTAGTCCAAGTGTAGCCAGTTCCTGCATCAAATAGCACGGGCTGGCCGCAGCTGGGCTAGGCTGGGATTGGATGATGTTATAGATAGCAGCAGAGAGTAGCTGAAAGAGGGGGAAATTTAACAGCTATGTGGTTTAGTTTTAAAAGAATGGAAAACCTCGACAATGTGACCCTACCTACCTAAAAACAACAACAAAAGCTCCTAGGTGGAAGATCCCTCAGGTGCAAGGCGAATAACTTTGTGGTGGAGCGTCACATAATGGTACATCAATGACCTTATAACCAGTTCATACCATTAAAAAAAACAGCAGTTTGGTTCTACAAAGAGGTAGTAGTACCATTCTTTTTCTCAGGAAAAAAAAAATTGGGTGGTCAAGTGCCAGCGGTGTGTGCTCACCAATTGATTTTTACACTTAAGGTATACATTTAATCGAATTTGTGTGGGACTGTTACAAATACAGAAAAAAAAATCATACTAAAATGGTTACAGGATATTTTGTTCATCTTCTAAAGAAACAAGCAATTTTTTTTTCTACACATTTATTTCACTTAAAGATGAGAGATTTAAACACGATTTAAGCCATGTCCTCCAGGTTGTAATCAAGACATAATAAAACGCAACAAGCTGCATACATGAACTATCATTGAAAGCTGATAAATGCGGCCATTGCTTGGAATGGTTACATGCAACTAGACCTATTACACAACTGTCTAGATAACCGGGATATAATTCAAGCCTCCAAAACAAATAATGAAGGATCAACTGCCAAAAACCATTATTAAAAATGTGGATTTAAAAGGATTTTTTTGTTTAATCAAGAAATGGTCATTTGTTTGAAAAAAAAACCTGATAGGTTTCCCCGAGTCACAGTTTGCTATATAATTATGCTTGCGGTTTATGCAGGAAAAAAAGTTAACCCAGTAGTGAAAGAAAAACCTAAACCTTACAGCTGGAGAATCGATCAGCCCAAAATAAGTAAATCCTTCAGGAACAAAATCATAATCACTACCAACTGTAACAACAATATCGGGTTTTTCTGGAATAATGATGCAGAGTTATAGTAACACTATCAGTCTATGTTGGAATAACGATGTAAAGCTATAGTCGGTAACACTATCAGGCTATGATTGGATAATGAAGTGTAGGTATAGTCGATAACACAGGAGCTGACACAACCTAATTCCACCATTTACACCAAAACAGGGCATCGGCAGTAAACTGCATCCCTTCGCGCTCAATACTTCAAACCGTGCACTTAAAAAGCAAAATAAAATTAACATCGGTTTTCAAAATAAATAGGTTAAAAAAATCTACTACCATTTCTGCATATGAAATGTAAAAAAAAGTGCTGTATAAGAAGACAAAGGTAAAAAAGGCAGCCTTTAAAATGTTTTAGTAGACTAGCTGTTCACAAGAATTTCTTGCTAAAAGAATGTTTCACCTTTACTTGAAAATGGATTCCCACGCAAAACAAAAAAAGAACAAATGAAAACAATGCAACCAAGTGTTTGTACTTTTGTTGTAAACAGTTTATAACAAACCATTAAAAAAGTTACACATGCTAAACCATTTTCTTGCTTTACATATTCAGTGTTTCATGAGAGTATAAAAGAAAAACCACGAAAAAAAATCATATGCTAAACCATGTTCCTGCTCTACACAACCAAAGTTTCACAAGAGCATAAAAGTAAAAGCAAGAAGAAAGCCTAAAGAAACCAAAACCACTGTACTCTCGTAGTGATCAACTAAAGTACACTACATCACATTTGCATACTGGAATTTTATAAACACACATTTAAAAAGAAGTTGCAGAAAAAACAAAACAAGATAAATTACAGATGTACAGTACAAATGTTGGGTAAAATGCATAAAAAGCAGACAAGAAAACGTACTTCAATAAGCATTGATCTTTATGAAATATGTTTTGTGTTGCTAATATATCTACATTTTTGTAGAGCTCCAACCTCTTCTTTACAATTATTTCTGCTGTCATTTTAAAATCTTTTTATTATTTGTTTTCATTTTTGATTGCATTATAGGGTCCCAACCTCTCTCTACTCTTTTCAGAATGAATAAAACCAAAAGAGCAAACAAAAATAAATTAATGGCCGTCATCGAGTGCCTGTATGCTACCAATGAAAATCAAAGACTGCTGGGAGAGAACCTGGTGATGATGGAGCAGTCTACTAATGGGCTGGGAGTGCTATCACCTGGGTAATGGGCATGTCCCTGACCTATAGCAAAGCAAGGGCAAGCAGAAAATGAGACAACTCGACACAGTGAAACTATTTACACATCTTATAACGAAAAACAAACGGGGTTTTCACATACCAGGCTTTGTGGAATGACAAAAGGGGGAAAAATATTTTTAAAAACAAAACTGCTGTTCGAAATGTGTAAAGATTTTTTTTAATGCAATTACTTTCTTCATTTGACATTCTAATACTTCTTGCACCTTTTCAAACATTATGACAATTCTTTACTGACTGTCATTAATAAAAACAGCTACAAAGCCAGCAGCTCAAAAGATTCCTTCAAACATCACACACACACACAGAGCTTTAGATTCATGCTTATTCAAAGACTGCTCTTGTCACATAACACCTCTGAAAAAAGTAACTTTTGTGCTGGCTGCACAATATTAGCATACAATAATGATGACCGATACATCTGCTATACCATTCTGATACCCTACATTTATCTGCTGCACAACACACACACAAAAGCACGCACACACATACACAAAAGCACATTCACTCTCGCACACACACACTCATTCCCACTGTCCTGTGCATGCTTGCTACCCGTCTTGATTTATCTATGTCCCTTTTCTGTAATGCATCAACATCCCCCCACATCCAACCAGAATATGGACTTATTATTCAGAGATGTTTCTTCAAGCCATTTAACCCTACCTTTTGTTTTTGAATAAACCTTTTTCACCCACTACATCTTTCAAATGATTTTATCTTTTTCTATGTCAAAAAGCAGCACCCGACTTTTTCTATCAATCTTTTTCTTCTAAAATGCTCGCTCCCCAACTTACCCTTGAACCTAATCAAAAAGTGTGACCAGATGTGTTCAACCTAACCTATCCCCATCCTTATTCACATTTATCTTTTTCCATCCTATATTTCAGAAGACAATGCATCCCCATTCTCTAAAATTCTAGAACGGCTCCTCATACCAGCCCCAAAGAACAAATGTTTTGTCATTATCATTTTCCGCCAAAACTCACCCCAAAGATGCTAGTCGCTGTGTCAGCATATACAATTTATCTGCCTGTCCTTTGTGTCCACATAAAGGGCCAATGTTAGAGTTGAGGTTATGGTTAGTGTTAAAAAATAGTTAGCGGGTGTGGGTTGACCGACACCCAGTCGGTCTGAATGTTAGAATTCATGTGGACACAATAGCAGGTAGACAGATGGTATGTAGCGATAGACAAGGCAACATACATCGCTGTAGTTTGGAACTTTGAATAAAAATCACTAGTCCTACCAACAGCTAATGACTTGTGCTGGACTTTGGTGTTCGCAAATTTCCAGTTGTGCCATCAAAATGGTTTTAGCCTTTAGATAATTATGTGATAAGTTGTGACCATTAAACAAAGGAGCCCCAAAAAACCCTGTAAGAAAATTATTGGCCAGGTATCTTTTTATATCTTCAGTGCTGAAAAAAAATGTATATTAACTTTGTACCCTTCAACAACTATTTCCCTTCTTTTCCCCCCGTTTAACCTGATCTCCCGGCAACAACCCCACTCTCCCTCCCTCCCCCCCTCTCTCTCACACACACAGACACAAACAAAGACACATAGACACAGACACAGAAAATATCCCAAAGTAAAGTTTTGTGATTATGATCCACAGAATTTTTTTCACACGTGCTCCTTTTGTTTGATTTTTTAGGTATCTGGTAATTTGCGACCCAATGACTGCGTAGTTAATAAAACATTAACTTATTTTCCAATTAATGAACTTCTTAAAAAATTAGTAAAGAAACTGAGTATTGTTTGTTACACATGATCTATAGGTCGTATCATCTCAAACTTATTTTCCAAATGATTTGGTCAAAGTTATTGGAAAAATCTTAATATAAAAGAATTGCAGCTTGTCCTAAAAAGCGTAATAGGATAGGGCTAATCATTAACATGGGATTTATTCAAAAACAGGCATAAAAAATTCGAAGCATCAAAAGAGATTGCCACTGTCTCCTACAACCATGGGACAGGAGTGCTTTTTCAGACAAAACTCCATCGATTTTGTTTAAATAGGAAAAAAATGACTTAAAGAAAACGAGTTCTTTTCAATCTAATTTTAATTAAAGTTACGTCTAGACTAGAATACTTGTTCAGGTAAACATATCTTAAAGCAAAATCTAAAAGTCAGACAACACATTAAAAAAAATCACCAAAAGGTCAATAAAAGTTATGTCAGGAATTACTGCTTTTTTAAAGCAATTATTTGACCAGATTAATGAAAAAAATCCAACTAATCAAAACACCCGACTGAAAATATCAGACAAAACATTTTACAAGATGTTTTCTATCTCACAAGCATGGAAGGGGTATAATGCATAAGGAGTATAATACATAAGTTTGCTCAAACTTTAAAAAAAAAGTTTGAATTTTCTTTTATATCAATTCCCTTTAAACTCTGAATGCATAATTAACCGGGTAGCAGGCACTAAGTCACTCACATGTCAAATACGAAGGTACATTAGAACGAGCATGTCAGCAATTGTTCTGCATTTCATATAAATTTGAAATTACGAATGAAAAAAAGCATCGTTTCAATCTTTCAGATTTCTCTGCATCTACCAAGGCGTTCTATTCCTTCATTTTGTTATGATTGTTGTATGCCTCATTTACATGCAGATTGTAAATCACCATCTTTTTTAGTCGCAATCAATTTTGGATATCAACTTTTTACAATAGATCCTTTATCTTTTTTTCTCTTTGCCAGCAATTTTTATCTTTTAAAAAAAATGTTGAATCTTTGAAAATTATTTCTTTGCAACAAAACATCCATTCTCTGTCTTTTCTGGGTAAATTTCTATAGACAGTCCTTCGCAGACAACATTTACATCAAACTAGAATTACAAAATAACTTTTCACAATTTGTTTCTAACATCTAGAGCAATAACTTCTCTAATGCGAGACATTCACAGGACTAATAACAAGGAATACATTATTCTCTCTTGCTGCTCTCGCTTCTAGTCAATGTATGCCCTGTATACAGTGTGATCTGTGACAACTTTTGTCAGGATTTGTCCTTACTCTGTGTTAAATTCCATTTCTTATCAGTTCTGCGGGTCACATTTTTTTTTTCCATAAAAACTACCACAGGTAGAAATTTTTTGCTTAAGTACAAAGCGATGATGATAACTGAACATATTAACTGGAAATCTCTGCTGTAGTCTTTGATTGAAGTATTCTCATTCTCGGTGGTCGTCCTGGAAAGATGTCCTTGAATATCGGTACTGTCATCCTCATCTCTTACCTTGGGATTCTTGTCATGTCCAGTGTCGTATAACATCTGAAAAGAAAAAGTAGCATTCTGACTTTTGCTTAAAACATGGCAGGAGAATGGACTGGGAGGCAGAAAATAGAAAGGCAAAGTAAAGTCTAAAGAATGTCCTACCATAAGCTACATTTCTCAGCCCGCAAGACAAGGTGAATTTGAACTCTGTGTGTGTGTGTGTGTGTGTGTGTGTGTGTGTGTTGTGTGTGTGTGTGTGTGTGTGTGTGCGTATGTGTGTGTGTGTGTAGGGGTGGTGGTGATGAGGTAAGAGTGTGTGTGTGTGTGTGTATGTGTTCTGTGTGAGTGTGTGTGTGTGTGTGTCTGTGTTTATCCCTTGCTATGCATGCATTAAAAAACACTTTTCCGAATTATTCCTAATGCAGCAACTACAATTCTCAGACAGGCAAAACTGTTTTAAACTGATATTTTAAATGAGAAAAGAAATGGGATTTCTTTAAAATAAAAAGTGTTTTAGTTGACACTGAGTGGTGCACTCCTATCCAACATACTATTTTGAAATAATTATCATCTCTTATTTTCTGAAGAAAACGAAAGCAAATTTTCATTAACAACTTTTATATTTTACCTTGCCAATGACACCATCTGTTGTCTCCCTTGCTTAATTCTAAATTCACGGACAAAATATGTCTCCCTTGTTTAATTTTAAATTAAGAGACAAAAAATCACAAACATTTACTATTTTATTTTTTTACTGGTATTGCAGCATGGAAAGACAGTCCTCAACTGCTACACCTAACTTGCAGAGGCAAACAATTGTTTTTGCAGTAATGTAATTTTGTCAGCCATGACATTTTTAAATCGAAAAAGGACAGTCATGATATTAGGAGGCACAACCTCCGACTTGTCACTGATCAGTGCATGCAACCTCCTTGGATTGGGGAACAAACTTCTGATAGGCACAGCTATCAGGTTTTAAATTCACCTTTATTTCAACATCTTAGTGATCGACACTGGAAATCATATAATTATTGGAGGACCATTTCCTAGAAATCAAAATTGTGGCTTAAGACCAGCAAAAGTTGACAGATGCAATGATTCAAATTTATCTCTTTACAACAGAACAGATTTGTAACTGTTCCACAGGTAAAATTTCACCCCTGGTTTTGTTGCCTCGAGTACAAACTGCTTTGATCTTATAAAGCGGAATTAAATACAATTCATATTACTTTTTTAATTTTGAAATATTCTCACAATAACATATCTTTTAATGGCTTGAATATTATTTTTGTAAAGTGCTGCTTTTCTGTAACAAAATATTTTCGCAATAATTATATTTATGCTTTTTTATTAATTCAAAATGGTGTGATCTTATCTTTTCAAAATGTTATAGATATACAATAACTCTTTAAAGACACTATCACATTCTAATTCCTTTTTTTTTTTTTTTTTTTTTTTTTTTTACTCTGCTACCGAAGCTATTACAATGATTTCATACCTGTATAATAGTCACACGACACTGCCACAGCAAAACCCTCAGTTCATGATGATGCATCGGGTTCCAGTTTCAGCTCCTGAAAGAGAAGGGAGGCTATTAGTATCATGGAAACTTCTGATTTTGTTTCGATGAAATGTCACATTTATCTGAGCGTGTTACTTTAAAAGGTAAAATGTACGATTGTTCTTTAAAGACTTTAATCACTATTCAGTTTATTTCTCTCAACTCAAACACATTTTTTTTTATTTTCTCATTTTTAAAGATCAAAGTGATAACTGTTAAAACACAAACCAGAAATTCTATCTTTAAACCCTTATCAATTTTATTTACAAATGTACCCAAACTTCATCATTTGAAATACACAAAAACCTATTACATTTACATATTTCAAACACTTTTAAATTCTCACTAGCACTGACTGACTCGGAATTGTTTTAATCGCTTTGGTTACAATTGAGATAGGCAGAGTGATAGGGATGACAAGTGTGGGAAGAGAACAGCAGGAAAGTAACTGAAGAGGAGGCAGCAAACAAAACCCCTCACACACATGAAAAGGATGGACTGAAATGATCTAAAAAAATAATTAAAAAAAAGACTAAAATAGTATCAGGTCAGAAACTGAACACAAAGACTGGAAGCAAAAAAATACACACCTTACTTGTTTTGTTAACACGCAGGTCACGATAGCTGCCATAACACGTCAGATCATCGGCTCTTGATTCCAACTCCTTGGCCCCTGAAAATAAGCCATTATCAGTAGACTGAAAACATCCCAGTTTCTTTGGCTCATCTTACAATGAATTTTGTTCACTATTTTGACAGTTTGAATTAGCCATAACTTTTTCATTAAACCATTTTATATTTTATCAATTTAGTTAGATATTTTTTGTGACTGTAGTCAATTTTTAATCCTAAGCAACATACTTTCAAGTTATTCTAATCATACGCAATATACTAGAATATTTTTTAATTTTATTCGTAAGCAAAACAATTATGATACTCCCCATTCAGGATATAACTACAACAGCCGAACACAAGGGTTTTTTTTTAGGATGAAACCGAACGATTTTTTTCTCTAAACACACAGTTGAAAACTGATAGCTGAATCATGCCTATCAAAGTCCCCCATCACTCATATGCAGCTATACAGTTTTCTATGTACTTACACATGCAAGGACTCGATGCAGTGTCTCCCCCCGTTGATCGACAGCCCCAGTCCTGAAGACTCCCCAGATGATCCACATGATGACTCACCACACTAGGACCCGATTGGAATCAAGGGTGGAAAGGAGTCTAAGATCATTAAATCTTTTTAATGTCAGGGTGTGATCATATCACATCCTTCATGACCAGTGTTCCAGTCTGTATAGATGGTGGTATCTTATAACACTTAGGTCACTATAGCCAGGTTTGTTCTTTGATCTCTTCCAAATACTTGTCATTTTTTTTCCGATGGTTGTTCATATTTTCTCGTTTATCTATCCTCAGATTTAGTGCTCATTTCATTTCTTGAATTGTATTTTAGTTTGTCAAATTTTCCTTCCGGCAAGAAGTGCTAATGCAATCAGAATTGTGGTGCCCATTGGTTCTTCAAAAGCCATCGACTTGGTAGTGAAGAGGCAAAGACTGTATGAAAAGCGCGTAACATCGAGAGCAGAATTTGGTCAGAGCATGAGGAAATGTACAAAAGAGACCGAGTCTTTTCTTGTGAGCAGTGTCGAGATCTCACAGCTGATTTGGTCATGCCTATGAATCTGCTATGCAAGGAGCAGCTCTGTAGCCGGTGGCTTTGCATTAAAACGAAATAGTATAGTTTTCAATAACCTATGTGGTCGACGGGGAATGAGGTGTTCTAGACCCCAACTTCTCTAGGGGCCATCATCTTGAGGGTGGCGCCCATCTCCTCTCCCTCGCTGCTTCATCTTCTCTGACCCTAAAGAGGGCAGGTACCCACTGACAGCTGGGTAAACAGGGGGAATGTACTGAAACCATGGCTCACAAACAGTCACCCACTTGAAAGGCAACCACAACAAAGCTCTCTAGCCTTTGCTTGAGGTCCCACAGCGTTGAGAGGGTTGCCTCGTTGAGAGTGAGCAGTCACCCATCCGCTAAGAAATACATTTAATGCTTCTAACAATATCTTATGGGTAGCAGCATTCAGTGTGTTTCTTTAGGCGGATAGTGAGCTGTCACCCATCTACAAGGGGACCTACACTCAATGCTTTCTAACCCAAGGTTAAACAGCATGAGTGTGGTTTATTCACGGAAAGTCAACAGTCACTTATACGCAAGGTAACCATGTTTAATGCTTTCCAACCATTCTAAGGTTGAACAGCATTGAACGTGGTTGTTTTGCGGATGTGAAAAGTCGCACACCTGCCAGGTAACTACGCTCAATGCTTTCTCACCCAAGGTTAAAAGCATTGAGCGCGTTTATTTCGCCGATCTAGTGAGCAGTCACCCATCCACAAGTTAACGACACCCAATGCTTTCTACCTTTCTAAGGATAGACAGCATGAGCGTGTTTGTTATGCGGAAAGTGAAGTCACCTATACGCAAGGTAACTACGCTCAATGCTTTTTAACCTAGGTTAAACAGCATAGAGCGTGAGCGTCTCGCGGAAAGAGTGGCTGTTCGTGTACCTAAGCTTCAGTACAGTTCCCCTGTTCACCCAGCTGTCAACGGTACCTACCCTCTTCGGAGCCGGGGAAGACGAAGCAGCGAAGGAGAGGAGATGAGCGCCGCACTCAAGATGCTGGCCCTAGAGAAGCTAGGGACTTGGACACCTCACTCCCAAACAACCAAGTAGCTTTGGAGCCACCATTACCTTACTCTTTACAGATGTCAATACTGAACACTAGATTTCTGAAATTGCTCACTGCTCTGGATATTGTACACAAGGCGACAGGTTGTCTAGAACTATTCTTATGAAAATGCTTACATTTTTTTCAAAGCTCTGGTTAGGTCCAGTTTAATCTGAATATATACCCGAGTCTTCACGAAAACAAGCACTGGGACAATACATCTTAATTTAGAAGACCAAAGCAGCCGACAGACTAGTCTCCGTAACTGCAGTCACGCGAAAGAGATCCCAGCTCATCTGGTCACAATAAACATTACTTATCAAACGGCTTTGAAGTGTCGGATTCAACCCTTCCATTTTAAACGGGTCCTCTTTTTTTAAACGAACAGTTTGCCTCCTCCTACCGCTTAATGCTCGAGTTAAACCTTAAAGTTAATATAAGGAGTGTATGTGTTCCCTTTGCGTATGTGATTGAAGCTCAAAGCACACAGCGTCCTATATTTTAAAATGCTGTAAAATAATGTTTTTGACAGTTTACAATGATTGATCCAAACTGAAAGATCTGAACGGTTCTTCTGAACTACAATGTCGAAATGCAGAGTGCGCCAGTCTCTGGAGATCAAATCTTTACTCCAGATCTCACGAAAATAAGATTCACCGGAGCTTTTTGTTTTTGTCTAAGTTTATCCATTCCCTACCCTTTGTTTACCAACACAGACCTAGCACAGTGAAGTCATGCATGCTTAGCATCATGGTGTTCGTCGTGAAGTTATTGCAGCAGTGTATCTGATGAAAAAAAAACAGAAATGTGTGAGAAATTTAAGACATTTTCTAAGGAAAGGAAAACTATGCAGATGGGAGAGAGGGAGTGAAAGCAGGGAGCGAGTGAGAAAAAGAGATGGAACAGACAGACAGACAGACAGACAGAGAGAGAGAGGAGAGAGAGGGAGGAGAGAGAGAGAGAGAGAGAGAGAGAGAGAGAGAGAGAGAGAGAGAGAGGGGAGAGAGAGAGAGGGAGAGAGAGAGAGGGAGAGAGAGAGAGAGAGAGAGAGAGAGAGAGAGAGAGAGAGAGAGAGAGAGAGAGAGAGAGAGAGAGGCAGAAAGAGAGACAGAGGCAACAAGAGAGGGAGAGGGAGAGACGGCAAAGAGAGAGAGAAAGGGGGGAGAGAGAAAGAGCGCACGCAAGAGGCAGAGGGAGGGAGGGGGGGAGGCAGAGAGAGAGGGAAGGGAGAGGGGGAGAGAGAGAGAGAGGCAGAGAGAGAGGGAGGGGAGAGAGAGAGAGAGAGAGAGAGAGAGAGAGAGAGAGAGAGGGAGGGGGGAGGAGAGAGAGAGGGAGAGGGAGAGGGGGAGAGGAGAGAGAGAGAGAGAGAGAGAGAGAGAGAGAGAGATAGAGAGAATGAGATGGAGAAAGAGAGAGGAGAGAGAGAGAGAGAGGAGAGAGTGAGAGAGAGAGTGAGAGAGAGAAGAGAGAGAGAGGAGAGAGAGAGAGAGAGAGAGAGAGAGATGAGAGAGAGAGATGAGAGTGAGTGAGTGTGTGAGTGTGTGAGTGTGAGTGTGTGTGTGTGTGTGTGTGTGTGGCGTGCCTACCTACAGCTTACAATCAAGATTCCATGAAGAGAGTATTCAGACAGTATACTAAGTGTCACGATGTCTAAAAATCGTACTAATTTATCCATACTCACATAACATATAGGGTGGTTGGAGTCCCACAGTAGCAGTTGATACCATAGGTGCAAGAAGCTTGACGGCAATTTCTTGCTGGTGCTCCGTTATTCGTTTTTGAGTAGTGTTCGTCAGTAGACAGTTCAGTCACGGCAGTGAAGGTGGTAATGCGTTGCCGCAGGTCTTCCAGGTCCCAATGAAGCTTCTTGGCCTAAGGAGTTAGCTTCGGTCATCTCTCGGAGCGTCTCGTATGGTGATCCGAGCTACAGAACATACATTGTCTGGCCTGTTGTGTTGATGCCGCTGCCTTCTATTTGCTGTGCTGGTTGATCTCGTCTTTCTTAGCTTCAAAATATATAGGCTAATACATGCTTCTGCCATTTTCTTTACCAGCAAGTCAGTAGTCTCGTTACCGAGCGAAAAACAATGGGAGAGGATCCACTGCAGTGTTTCTATTGCATGACAATTATGCAGCTGTGTGTGTGGGGGGGGGGGGGGAGGGGGGGGGCAACAGTGAGCAACAGGCCGTTTTAGTTTACTTTTGGTTGTATCATAAGCGATAGTCTATGAGCCGATTTTCTAGGATGTATACAAGCTGATATTGGCGATGGTGGTTGCTGTTTTCCGCTTCAGCTTTGTAGTTTGCGGAGCTACTTTAAGAGCAGAGTTAAGCTTATACCTCAGGGTACAAAATGCAGATCCCCAACCCTCCATTTCAAACTATGTCTTCAACAAAGGTAGTATAAACATGGGTCCTGGAGTCATTCACACATCAGTGTAAACATGGGTCGAGGGGTCATCCACATATCGGTGTACGTGTAAACAGGTCACGAGTCATTCATATTTCAGTGTAAACATGGGTCGAGGGGTCATCCACATATCGGTGTAAACACGGGTCACGAGTCATTTACATATCTATGTAAACATGGGTCAAGGAGTCGTTCAGTTAGTGGGTCTAAAGATGTCCACGGCTGTGCGGCTTTTTCTCTGGCTGAGGCTGTTCGTGGTGAGTCTGTTGGCTCCACACCTCTTGGTAACGCTGTGCTGAATGAGGGCAGAGGCCCTCTCTCCAGGCTGGGGCAGCAAGATGTCGAGATCTTCTTCATTGTCAGTGTCAATGATTGTTCAAGCACCTTGTAATGTTTTTGCGAATTGAGGATTTCTAAAGTTTTGCTTTGTGTTGGCTGGGACGGTCTTTCTCAGTTTGTTGATACACAGGGTGGCGTTTCGTTCTTTGAACGCTTGAAGATAGCGAAGGGCGTCTTTCTGGTGCGTCCCTGTGAACAGCAAGGTTTCCGCTAGTTTTTAATCATGCTTTTTTCAGTGCATGTATGATGTGTATGTGTGCGTGTGTGTGCCTGCGTGTGTGGGGGCGCGTGTGTGTTATATTCGTGCTTGCGCTCGTGTGTGTGTGTGCTTGCGTGTGCTTGCGTATGTGTTCATGGATGCATGCACGTGTATGTTAACACATAGTAGTCTTACATATATGCAAGTGTGCAATGAACTGTGTTTGCACTCTTGTAGCAAAAGCTCACGAAATTAAACCCGCAATTTAACGACCCAGGTTCGATTCCCGAGCGCGGGGACCTTTCTCCTGGAGTTATCTGTGCAGACTCCACTCTCCCCACAAGTCCTTCGGATGAGACTATAAACCGAGGCCCTGTGTGCGAACGCACTCAAAACATCTTGCGCAACCGTTAAATCCTATTCCGCTTTTCGTAAGGGTAGGCCATTGTGTGCCGGTGGGAACAGATGAAAAGATTTACAAAACCGCATTTACACAGGGATTGATTGTAAAAAAAAAAAAAGCAACTGTGTGCTTATTCCATTATCCTCGCAATAAAATGAAATAAATAAATCCTAAGTTTTAAATTATTCCTGAAATACCATTGCTTTTTTCAAATACTCGAGAAAGTGGTTAAACTTTTTGGCCGTTGTCTTTTCAAACAAGGTATCCAACAAGTTAAAGCTCCAATGCCTCACTTGCCTGAATAGTAATCACTGTCGAGTCAAAATGGCTGGCCTGAGTTTGAAACCGGTGTGCTAAGATATTCAGTTTATGACTAGAATGTATTGACATATAAAACACGCCCAGTAGGAACATTACCAACCTTTGTATAGTAGGCCTATGGCATATCCTGCATGCCGACAGCAATCACAATTTCATTCCAAACTTGTAACACAGCACTGGGAATTAACTTCAGTTGCAAATTTTAAGTCCACATTTCGCGCTCACCTCATGTCTGCACACGGCACGCAAACCGGTAACTTCTAAATTTGCGGTATGGGGATTAGTTCTATAATTGACCAATCAGTGATAAGTATTGCTCCGCTGAAATTTTCCAATGTCACGAGCAAAATTTAGTCCAGACCCTTGCGCTACTTTTTGTTGCAGGCCCATAATTCTTTTCGTTTTAGGTTTTTTTATAATTGCTGTGTAAGTTTTGCGTTGCCATTAATATTTTCGCGTATCAGCTAGTACCTTGCGCTATTTCTTTTGGCCTAAATCATTTCGTTTTAGGTTTTGTTAAAAAACGATATAGGGAGGTGTTGCAAGTTGCATGATATATTTCGCGTATCTGCTAGATTTCACTTTTGGCCGATCAACAAGTGAGGTCGGAAAAACGACAATGGTGGTGGTGGAGGACAAACATTGCAGAAAATACCACTCCCATCTTTCGAGCTCGATCAGTTTGAAAGGACTTTTCATATCAGTGTCATTTGGTTCAACTATTGCTCTTAGCATTTTTTTTTCTTAGAACACATGTAAGCCTAGAGGTGTTTTTAACTTGCAGGATGGGTAGCATATTGTGCATGTACATGAGGGGAGGAGAGGGAAGGGGGAGGACCGGACTGCACAGGGGTTAGAGTGTTGCAATTTGACGGCGTGGGTTGAGCGACCATCGAGACTTCCCTTCAAAGGGATTTCTTCCTGGCTTTAAGAATATTACTGACTCACTCCCGTAAAAATCTTCGATGTGATTACAGACTATGGTTCAGTGTGCGAGCGTAACAGAACATCTTATATTACACGTTAAAATCTGTTCTGTACATTAGAAGAGAAGAACTGATGATACTTTTTAAAGCATTACACTCGAGTGTTTAGACATTAGCATCCTCGAAGTTGGAATGTGCTAACTTACGGTGAGCAAAAAGAGTCGCATACGTAAAAATCTCAATGCTGGTGAACCTTGGTTCTTATGCACACAGGTGGAGTCCCTGAAGTTTGAATGCAGCTACCTTAGTGGTGGGTAAAAACGATCGCATACACAATACCTCACCATTGGGGAACCAAGAAGTTCTAGAAAAGGACCGAAAAAATAATAGCGACAAGGAGGTGTAACGACGACAAACAAAATTCTTTACAATAAACAGAAATAACAACAGTTACCTGTAGCGTCAGGTCAAATCTGTACAAAGTGGCAACGTGAGCAGTGTTGCCCAGATGTCACACTGCTCTGTGTCTTCCTTGTTGTTGCTGTTGAACTTTTCTTCTTCTTCTTCTTCTTCTTCTTCTTACTCGTCAGCAGTCAGTACAAACTTTAGGTTGTATCTCTTCAGCAAACTCAAGCGGCAAGAAACTTCTCTCTTCAGGTGCTGTGTGCATGTTGGAAAATTCTAGGTTTCTGTCAGTCACCGATTGCCGCGGACAAGTTCTTCTGCATACGTGTGTTCATGAGCTGGAGGCAAAAGTCATCATCACATTTAAAAAGTAGAGCGTTAGGCTAACTGGCCCTGTCACACAATGTTCAACCCTGTGTGTGCAGGGTGAACGAAGTTATTTTTTTCACGTGCATCATGCATCTGTAGTAGCTTGACACAATAGCTCTCCCCCCCCCCCCCCTCTCTCTCTCTCTCTCTCTCTCTCTCTCTCTCTCTCTCTCTCTCTCTCTCTCTCTCTCTCTCTCTCTCTCTCTCTCTCTCTCTCTCTCTCTCTCTCTCTCTCTCTCTCTAGAATGTACTTTTATACTGTTTTGCTTATGATAATGTACTTTAAATTATATTTACACTGTTCACGCTCTTGTGTGTGTGTGTGTGGTGTGTGTGTGTGTGTGTGTGTGTGTGTGTGTGTGTGTGTGTGTGTGTGTGTGTGCGCGCGCGCGCGCGCTGTCTGTGTCTGTGTCTGTGCTGTTTGTTGTTGTTGCACAAAATGCCATTATTCTCATCATACATTTATATGACAAATTGTTTCCACTCAAATTCAAGGTCTGTCAGTTTCCATTGTGTCCATGTTCTGTGACATAGTAAGGTTATACACCCATACAATATTACATAAATTTGACGCACAGAAGAAAACCTCCTGCAGATTGAATGTGACTCCCTGTTGAACATTTTTGCATCTGAAAACGCAATAGTGAATAGACAAATAATTATGTATACATATATTTGCATGTGCGCCGGACGGACACACACACACACACACACACTACTCACCACACACCACACACACACCACACACACACACACACCTCTCTCTCTCTCTCTCTCTCTCTCCTCTCTCTCTTTCTCTCTCTCTCTCTCTCTCTCACACACACACACACACACACACACACACACACACACACACACACACACACACACACACACACACACACACACACACACACACACATAAATTTCGCCAATGTTTACAGGTGGGTCCGGATGATAAGCATTACAAAAATTCATGCACGCAGGGCTGGATGTAAAATAATTACAGGAGTGGTTATTCCATAATCCACAAAACAGAAAGAAAGAAAGCAAATAAAGAAAGGAATAAATAGGCAAGGCAAGGGCAAGGCAAATTCTTTTATTTCGATGATAATAAATAAGCACTAGTGTGTTTGTTTACATCCAATCCCCGTGATTAGTGAGAGAGAGAGAGTTTAATGCGCAAGCATAAACGTTTTGGGCCAAACCTAGTCTTACAGTCTGTCCTCATAAACCTACATGTAGAAGATAAATCAATTAAAATCGAAATAAGAGGAATGAGAATTAATCCAGAAACCCCTACTATACTAAAATATTGGGAGAGGAGAGAGAAGCGAGAGAAGAGACGAGAGAGAGAGACGAGAGAGAGAGAGAGAGAGAGAGAGAGAGAGAGAGAGGAAGAGAGAGACGAGAGAGAGAGAGAGAGAGAGGAGAAGAGAGAGAGAGAGGAGAGAGAGAGAGAGAGAGAGAGAGTCCGAGCTGCAAAACAGCATCAATATGAGACTGGAGAGCTGTTTGCTGGCTAGCTATACTGGGGCTCCAGTCAGTGACAAATATGCTGGAAAGTCAGCCAATTACTTGATTAGTTCACCAGTCAGCTTGTAGATTAGGCAAAGTATGTTAGACAAAAACGTCTCCTGTCAATCATGGAACCAATGTTGCTGCTACTGAATTTCAAAGTAATGCATACTTTATTGGGACGGGATAGCTCAGTGATCAGAGCACTGGCTCTCTCCTAGAGAAGGTTTTAAGCAGTATTAAGTGTGGTTACCAAGTAGATGGATGACCGTTTACGCGCCTTGGCTTCGTCACAGTCCCCCTGTTTACCCAGCTGTCAATGGGTGCCTGCCTCTTAAGGGTCAGTGAAGATAAAGCAGCGAGGGAGAGGAGATGGGCACCGCGCTCAATATGCTGGCCCCTGGGAAGCTGAGGTCTCTGATGCCTGGCTTCTCACCAACGACCACATAGGTTATGGGACACCTTTACCTTTCTGTATTCTATGGTGGCATGTCTGATGTTTGAAGCAATATCCATCCTGACCACCTGCTTGATATAATGACAAGTGTTTAATGCATTGCTGTTTACCTCTGTGCAAGAGTAGTCAACCAGTGCTGGCTTCTACTGGAAACCTTGTAAACCCTGTGGGGATGCTGGGGGGTCTGTCAGTATAAAACGCACCCAGCCATCTGGAAATTCTGTGCTAGAAATTCCTCATTTTCCATTCCTCTCTTTGTTTCTTCCTTGTTCCTTTTCTTCCTGTCACTTACTTCGTGTCCGCCTTCTTGTTCCATTCTTTTTGCCTTTTTTTTCAGAAAGACTTGAAATGGGACGTTTTTCCTCTAGAAGAATCACATGCGCTGGGCCTGACTGGTTAGGAGGTTAACGGCAGCTCAACACAATTTTGCCCCTATGACAGACAACAATACCTGCTGTCTGAGTGTTCGACGACGAAGAAGGAAACTTTGGGATCAAGACTTTTAAATCATAGACAAACAATTCTCCTCGCTGCACTTGAAATCTGTCCGTCTCTCCTTTTCTCTTCTCTGGTTCCCTCACCAAGTGGGGTGTGTTGTGCCTTGTCTTCTCTTGTGCTAGAGGTCTGTCTGTTGGCCTCAGCCGGCACATTCTGACTCCACAGCAGGTCATGTTTTGGGCAGGATGCATGCTGCGCGTGTTCGTATTTCCACAACCTACCAAACTCTGGTATGAATTATGAGATCTTTAACATGCATATTTAATCATCTGCGAGTGCATGTACTTAAAGCGAATGGAGGCATTGGCAGGTCTGCAATTTAAGTCAACCCAGGAGATCGTAAACAAGTACCTTCATTCACAAACTGCGGCTACCAAGATTCGAACCCAGGACTTCATGGACCCACGGGATTGAAGTCAAACGGTTTTGACAACTCAGCAATACCGTCCATTGGTGCATTCTGTCTCGAAAATTAAATCATGTCTAACCTCACAACAAACATGCAGGATTTAAACTAATGGACATATTATCAGGTTTTAAGAAAAGAATAAAGAACTCCAGGAGACAGGGGGCCGGATGCAGTGATTATGTTGCTGAGGAAAACAAGGACACCCTTTGTTCATTTGCCACAAAGGAATCCACTGATGAATAATTGCTTTGACAAATATCTTTGGGTTTTTTTGCTGACTTTGCTTAGCGGAACCTGCTGGTTTTATCTTGGCAGTGTAGTGCAGTAGTGTGATAATGTATGAAGAGGATGGGGTGGGGGTATCTTAGCGGTTAGAGCCTTCTGTTCGTGATCTGACAGTCTGGGTTTGAGACACCTCTGAGGCATCCGTTCGAGGGCATTTTTCCTCTTGCAGTTAACATCGGTGCTGACTGACTCCACGTCTCACAACGTCGTCTGGGTGTAGTTATAAGAAGAGGTCCTGTGTACGAACGTACGCTGAAAATGTTTTGTGTACACGTTCAAAACTTAATATGCCTTTCGGAAGAGTAGGACTATTGTGTGCTGGGAGAATCAGATGAAAAAGAAATTTAAGAAACGCATGTACACTAATGTTTCGTTTAGACATCATCAGCTAGATCAATAATAGCTGCTCAGTATAAGAGACATTTAGTCATGTCCCGATCAATAATGATCATTCAGTAGAATTTAGCGATCACCAGATCAATGAAACTAGCTCAGTATAAGATTATCTTCAGTAATTCCAAGCTCAGAACTAGACACCAGTTGCACTCAGTATATCTTCAGTGATCTTCAAATTAAAAAAATGTAACTCATTCGATCTTAAGTTATTGCCAGACCTCTAGCAGTTTCTCATTCCAAGGTGTCTTTAGTAATCGACAAATTAATAAACTAAGTCAGTAGATCTTAACTTATCACTGGAGGAAGAGCAATGATG
>CM060341.1:40722930-40730430 GCA_030674155.1 Stramonita haemastoma | reverse complement strand
ATGAACATTAATAAAACCAACAAACACTGTTTATCCTGCTTTTAAACATCACCACAAATATTTAGAAACGGTTATGACCCCACGAAATAGTGGAAGTGTTTGTTTCTTAAAAGGAAAACATTCCAAAAGATTAAGTTTTTTTGAAACAGATAAGTAGATAGACCTGCAGGCAGATGGCAGGGACAAACAGATAACCACCCTGACAGACAGACAGACAGACAGACATGCAGACAGACACACAGACAAACCAGTCATCAGACAAAGACATGGCACATCTACAATACAGATCCACATTTTCAGATGAGTAAGTCTGCTCTGGGTTGCGTGAGGCAGCCAGCCCTGTAATTTAGCATGAGAACAGGGCACAGGAGGAAGAGGGAAGAGAGGGGGAGGGAGGAGGGGATGGCGGAAGGAGTAGGGGGGAAGGAAACGCCCCACAAAGGGACACAACTCCCCCCTCCACACTGCTGCCAGTGGAGCCATTGTCATGCAGGGCTGTCTGTCATTGGATTAGGTGAAGCAGAGACACTGACAGAGAGCTGCTGTCTGATGCAGAGACACTGACAGAGGGCTGCTGTAGGTGAAGCAGAGACAATGACAGAGAGCTGCTGTAGGTGAAGCAGAGACACTGACAGAGAGCTGCTGTCTGATGCAGAGACACTGACAGAGAGCTGCTGTAGGTGAAGCAGAGACAATGACAGAGAGCTGCTGTAGGTGAAGCAGAGACAATGACAGAGGGCTGCTGTCTGATGCAGTGACACTGACAGAGGCTGCTGTCTGATGCAGTGACACTGACAGAGGGCTGCTGTAGGTGAAGCAGAGACACTGACAGAGGGCTGCTGTCTGATGCAGTGACACTGACAGAGGGCTGCTGTCTGATGCAGTGACACTGACAGAGGGCTGCTGTCTGATGCAGTGACAATGACAGAGGGCTGCTGTCTAATGCAGTGACAATGACAGAGGGCTGCTGTCTGATGCAGTGACAATGACAGAGGGCTGCTGTCTAATGCAGTGACAATGACAGATTATTGCGCCTAGACAATGACAGATGATTGCTTTCTAATGCCTAGACAATGACAGAGGGCTGCTGTCTAATGCCTAGACAATGACAAATGGCTGTTGTCTAATGCCTAGACAATGACAAATGGCTGTTGTCTAATGCTTAGACAATGACAATGATTGCTTTTAATGCCTAGACAATGACAAATGGCTGCTGTCTAATGCTTAGACAATGTCAAACGGCTGCTGTCTAATGCTTAGACAATGACAAATGGCTGCTGTCTAATGCTTAGACAATGACAAATGGCTGCTGTCTAATGCTTAGACAATGACAAATGGCTGCTGTCTAATTCTTAGACAATGACAGAGGGTTGCTGTCTAATGCCTAGACAATGACAGAGGAGTGCTGTCTAATGCTTAGACAATGACAGAGGGCTGCTGTCTAATGCCCATACAATAACAAATGGCTGCTGTCTAATGCAGAGACAAAGAAAAATTGCTGCTAACACCTAGAAAATGACAAATGGCTGTTGTTTAATGCCTACACAATGACAAATGGCCTGCTTCTAATGCCTAGACAATGACAGATTGCCTACTGGTCTTAATGCCTAGACAATGACAGAGGGCTGCTGTCTAATGCCTAGACAATGACAGAGGGCTGCTGTCTAATGCCTAGACAATGACAGATGGCTGCTGTCTAATGCCTAGACAATGACAGATGGCTGCTGTCTAATGCCTAGACAATGACAGAGGGTTGCTGTCTATGCATAGACGATGACAGAGGCTGCTGTCTAATGCCTAGACAATGACAGATTATTGCGCCTAGACAATGACAGATGATTGCTTTCTAATGCCTAGACAATGACAAATGGCTGCTGTCTAATGCCTAGACAGTGACAGAGGGTTGCTGTCTAATGCTTAGACAATGACAAATGGCTGCTGTCTAATGCCTAGACAATGACAAATGGCTGCTGTCTAATCCTAGACAATGACAAATGACTGCTGTCTAATGCTTAGACAATGACAAATGGCTGCTGTCTAATGCTTAGACAATGACAATGGCTGCTGTCTAATGCCTAGACAATGACAATGGCTGCTGTCTAATGCTTAGACAATGACAGATGGCTGCTGTCTAATGCTTAGACAATGACAAATGGCTGCTGTCTAATGCTTAGACAATGACAAATGGCTGCTGTCTAATGCCTAGACAATGACAGATGGCTGCTGTCTAATGCCTAGAGATGACAGATGGCTGCTGACACCTAGACAATGACAGATGGCTGCTGTCTAATGCTTACCATCACCTGCTGGTCTGCTCTTTCGGGGATGCTGGTTATGGTATGATAAAATTTATTGACGCTTTTGATGTTACTGTTGCTCTTGCGTTTTCTGTGCTTCTGCAGTGTTGTCTCTTCTTTGTGGGCATGTGTTTTTATCAGTGTGTGTGTGTGTGTCATGTGTGTGTCTTTGTTGGTGTGTGTGGTGTGTGTGCGCGCGCCGCGCGCGCGCGCGCGCCGCGCTGGTGTGTGTGTGTGTGTGTGTGTTGTGTGTGTGTGACTCTGTCATTGTTTTGTTTGTGTGTCTGTTTTTGTTATGTCCTTGAATCTCTCTCTGCATGTCTCTTTCCTCTAAAATCTCTCTCTCGCTCTCTCTCTCTCTCTCTCTTCTTCTCTCTCTCTCTCTCCCTCTCTCTCTCTCTCTTCTTCTCTCTGTCTCTCTCTGTCTTCTTCCCCCCTCTCTTCTCTCTCTTCTTCTTCTCTCTCTCTCTCTCTCTCTCTCTCTCTCTCTCTCTCTCTCTCTCTCTCTCTCTCTCTCTCTCTCTCTCTCTCTCTCTCTCTCTCTCTCTTCTCTCTCTCTCTCTTTAAAAGTTGATGTGTCTTATGTGGCAATCTAATGTGACAAGCCTCGCTTTGGGGACAACATGGCGTCCATGTGACGTATGACAGTTTCAGAACTGAATCTGGCGGGTTGGACAACTCCTGCAAAGCTGCTACTGGAGTGGTATCCCTTGAGAAAAGCATATTTTGACAATTTGCTAGCTTTGGTTTAACAGAAATAAAGTGTGTGTTGTGTGTGTGTGTGTGTGTGTGTGTGTGTGTGTGTGTGTGTGTGTGTGTGTGTGTGTGTGTGTGTGTGTGTGTGTGTGTGTGTGTGTGTGTGCAGTGTGTTTGTGTTGTGTGTGTATGTTGTTTGTGTCGATTGTGTGTGGTGTTGCGCGTGTTTGTGTGTGTGCGTGCGTGTGCGTGTTTGTGTGTGTGGTGTGTGTGGGGGTGTGTCTGTCTGTCTGTGCGTGTGCGCGCGTGCATGCACACATAAAATGCACTGCTCTTGGTTCTGATGACTCAGTGCCTCTAGGAAATGCCTTAGAATAACAGAACCTGGATAAGAAGTTAACTTCATCCCTGAAGCTGGACAGCAGCTGCCTTCTAGGAGGGCGGAATGGTCATGGACACAAACATCTCAACATTGGTTGAACTCAAAGCTCTAGCTGAGGAAGGACAAAAGTTGTCTGGAACTGACTGTTCTGTTTCATTGCATTGTATGTTCCCCGATCAGAGCGCTACAGTTTTTGGTCTACTAAGAGATTAACTTTTCAAACAGTATTAACTATAATGAAAGAATAGGGACAGGATAACTCAGTGGTCAGAGACTCGTTCTCCACATGCTAAGTTAAGCAGCCTTGAGTGTGGTTACCTCGTGGATGGGTGACTGACCGTTCGCTCTTCTTCGCTTCAGTACATTCCTCTTAGTTTATCCAGCTGTCACTGGGCACCTGCCCTCTTTAGGAAGGTAAAGCAGCGAAAGAGAGGAGATGGGCACTACCCTCAATATTCTGTCCCTTGGAGAAGCTGAGCCCTCTGACACCTTGTCCTCAACAAACTCCATACTTCATGGGAACACCTTTAACCTTCTGAGGTTTTTTTTTGAGCTGTGATGTCTTAGTCTCATCGCTATTTGAAGTGACTTTTTACCTGATACTGTGGTTGTTCCAGTGAATAGGGATAGCCTCTCTGATGTGTTTAGTAAAGTTGACTTGTATGCTGAAACAAGAAACAACTCAAAGCTAATGTTCATCTTGGTGGTTTTCTTTTCTCTTTTCTGCGTTCCTCTATTAGGTGGAAGGGCCAATACCTGGTCTTCTCTTGTGCTTATGACTTTGCAGGAGGTCTGCCTGCTGGCCTCAGCTGACTACTTTATTATTCTGACTTCAGAGAAGCTGATTTTTATACAAGATGCATGCTGAATATGTTTATCCTTCCGTAACCCACCAGGACTACCAGGAAGATAAAGCAGCGAGGGAGAGGAGATGAGCTCCGCCCTCAATATGCTAGCTCCTAGAGAAGCTGATGTCTCTGATGCCTCGCTCCCCTACGACCACATAATTATGTTATGGGACATCTTGACCTTTACCTTTTAACCCACAAGACGCCAACAGAATGTTCCAGTGCAAATTTGATTTTCTGCATGTGGATGATTATATAGGACACAACTCCTGGCATTGGCAGGTCTGCACTTTAAGTTAACTTGCATATTTAAAAAATCCTGACCGTTATCTATCAAACGCGACTGTGAAGATTGGACCCCACAACTTCATGGACCCACGCGGTATTGAAATCAAACGATCCTGAATACTCAGTGCTAGCGTCTGTCATTTCAATGTTTGAACTCATAAATAGCTGAAGAGTTAAAAAACATCATTATTTTCTGTGTTTAGAAGGTTACAAGACGGCCCTGAAATGACCTCTGTGTTTGACAAGATCATAAACATCGAGATCAGATTAGAATTTAGGAGATAGAATTACGTTATCTGTTTGTGTGTCTTCTCTGACTTTCTGCTGTCTGTTTGTTTGTATGTAAGTCTGTTACATACATACGCACGCACACACAAACACACACATGTGCATACATACACACATACTCTTTCACACACAAACACATACATACACACACACGCGCGCGCGCGCATACAAACACACATACACACACTGACTCGCTCATTTTCAGGCATATTTACACAAAAACCAATCCACCCATCCATACATGCACACATCATCACCCACACCCACCCACATACACACCCATATTCGTTCGTTTACACACTCATGCACACAACTACCCACCCACACACTTACATACTCTTACACACACACACACACACACACACACACACACACACACACACACACACACACACACACACACACACACACAAACACGCACGCACACACACACACACCCATACGCTCGCGCGCACGCGCGTACACTCACTTATACACACACAAACACAACACACACACAACACACACCACACACACACACACACTGCGCGCGCGTGCAAAATGCTATGATATACAAACTTGTGTAGAATCCATCTCTCTGATGGTTTTTAAATTGTGTGGAAACAGTCACCTGCCACTTTCCCACATAGCACTTATCTTTTTGTAAATTCAAATTCCTTCACGAATCTTTCATACTGCGCTCGAACGTGTGTGCGTCTCTGTGTTAGTGTGTGTTTGTGTGATAGTGTGGTGTGTGTGTGTGTGTGTGTGTGTGTGTGTGTGTGTGTGTGTGTGTGTGTGTGTGTGTGTGTGTGTGTGTGTGTCTCTTTATATTCTATTCTTTTATTACCGAGAATAATGGGATAAGCACTCGTCCTTTGTTTACATCCAGTCCCCGTGTGTATGCAGTTTTGTAAATGTCATCTGTTCCCACTGGCACACGATGGCCTACACTTACGAAAAGCGGAACAGGATTTAACGTGTGCACAAGATGTTCTGCGTGCGTTCACACACGGGGCCTTGGTTTATAGTCTCACCCTTAAGTACATGTGTGCTGGCATGAAGACATACCTAGTACGTACGCTTGTAATGGGCGCATAAACGGGATGTGTTGTATTGCTATTCAGTGTAACATCATTCCGCTAAATTGTGATATCAGACGACAAAGTGTGTGTGTGTGTGTGTGTGTGTGTGTGTGTGTGTGTGTGTGTGTGTGTGTGTGTGTGTGTGTGTGTGTGTGTGTGTGTGTGTGTGTGTGTGTGTGTGTGTGTGGTGTGTGTGTGTGTGGGTGTGTGGAGTGAGAGGGGAAATATTAGTGAGAGAGAAAGAGAGAGAGGATGTGTGGTGAGTACATTCATGCCTGTGTATGTACATAGATGTACGTGTGATGTGCGTAGTATGCATTGCATGTGTGTATGTATATGCATAGGTGGATGCACCTGTGTTTGTGTAGGCATTCACGTAGTCGTGTGGATATGAACATATATGTACATTGGAAGGGCTGCATCTGTGAACATATCTGTGCATGTGACTACCATCTATATCTTTAAAGCATTCAAGGCAATTATTTGATGTAAAATGGCTTTTATAATTGAATTAAATGATACTTCATTTCGTTTCGGTTTAAAAAATTAAACTTTGTTTTTAGTTCAATGCTTTTTGTCTGTTTATTATTGCACAGTTTACATTCGGCTCTATACTAAGCTTTATAAAAGTAAAGGTCTTCCATAACCTATGTGGTCGCTTGGGAGCGAGGCCTCAAAGACCTCAGCTTCTCAAGGGGCCAGCATGTTGAGGGTGGTGCCTATCTCTTCTCCCTAGCTGCTTTACCTTCCCTGACCCTAAAAAGGGCAGGTACCCATTTACAGCTGGGCGAACTGGGGGGACTGTACTGAAGCCAAGGCACGCAAACGGTCACCCATCGAATTGGTAATCAAATTTAGTGCTGCTTAACCTTGGCTGGAGAAAGCGAATGCTCTGCATTGACCACTGAGATATATGTTCCTGTGTGGGGTAATCTATTCCAAACACTTCCATCCTTTCCCATAAACCTGGAGTTTAGATGTGGCCATTGAGTTTATAGATTAGATGGTAGATCAAGGGTTTTACCCTTTACCACAGGAATATCTGAATACATGAGAGTGCACAGGTGGACAAACCCACATGCACACATGTACACACATAATAATTTATATATGTATGTATGTATGTATGTATATATATATAATTATAATTATAATTATAATTATAATTATAATTATATAAGCACATGCATATATGTGCACTCATACATATATGCACACACACACGCACATGGTTATGTAATTTCTGTTGATTAAACATTATTTCGGTGTTAAAAATATATGCATAAAATCAACATATCAAGAATTTTATATATTTATATATATATATATATATATATATATATATATATATATATATATATATATATATATATATATATATATATATATATATATATATATATATATAAAAGTATTAGCAGGTTACCAATGTCAAAAACTCTATTGGATATGTTCATGATTTATGATTCATGTTTACTAAAAAAAATATAAAAAGCGAGCTTTGACACAATGCATACATTTCTGATTTTTTAATTCAATGAAAATATTCACTGTTATATTTTTTTATGTTTCCTGTCAAATACCTTCCGGTCTTTCTTTAAGAGACCCACTTTTCTGATTCTTCTCTCTCTCTCTCT
>CM060341.1:40715430-40717930 GCA_030674155.1 Stramonita haemastoma | reverse complement strand
TACACTCACTTACACAACATTCTTCTCCCCTTCAATACCAACCCCCCACCAATGACATACACACACTTCCGAAAGAAAGAGAGATGTATAAGTAGAGATACAGATCTGTACATTGTACGAACATCTGTGACAATCATTAACAATGCAAAACCAGGATACTGAAATACAACCCCCTTACAAGTAGGCAGACGGATCAGAACAAAAGTAACCAGACGCACAGATATACAGACCGACTAATAGACAGGCAGTCCAGACAAACAGGCAGGCAGACAGGCAGACAAACAAAGCACACAGATGAAGGTATATACAGAAGAAGAGGTTGATAATGAAAGAAAATAATATATCCTCTTGATCAAAACCGATGGAAACAGAAAAAGGAGAGGAAAAAACAGAAGAAAAAAAACCGGTTTAATTAAACGAAAGACAGAAAGAAAAAACATAAAAGAAAAAGAGAAAATAGAGCAATGACATAAAAGAAGGAGAAAAACAATGACATTACAGAAAAACAGATAGAAAAAAAGGAAAACGAAAGAAGAAAGATAGAAAGAAGTAAACAATCATATCATTAAATCAAATTGAATTCTTTTATTTTATGGATAATGAAGAAACGCTGTATTTTTTTACACCTAGTGCTCAAGCAAAGGACATTAGGAAAGAAAGAGGTTAAGATAGAAAAAAAACCCAGAGAAATGTACCGAACAGAGCAGAAAACAAGAAACAAATAAACAAAATAAAAAAGAACGGAATAAAAGAGAGAAAAAGGAAAGAACGAAAAGAAAATAGGTAAAAAAAAAAGAGCAAACGACAAAGACAGAGAAAAAAAACGACAAAGCAAGAAACTAAATGACAAAATGGAAATAAAAAAGAAAGAATGAAAGAAAATAAGAAAAGAAAGAAAGAAAGAAAGAAAGAAAGAAAGAAAGAAAGAAAAAGAAAGAAAGAAAGAAAGAAAAAAGGAAAGAAAGGAAAGAAAGAAAGAAAGAAAGAAAGAAAGAAAGAAAGAAAGAAAGAAAAAAGGAAGAAAGAAAAGAAAGAAAAGAAAGAAAAAAGAAAAAAAAGACAGAAAGAAAGAAAAGAAAGAAAAGAAGAAAGAAAGAAAAGAAAGAAAGAAAAGAAAAAAAAAGAAAAAAAGAAAGAAGAAAACAAACAAAAAGAAAAAAGAACAATCAAGCAAAAGGACAAAAGCAACAATCAATAATAATAAAAGAAAAATCTATTCAACCCAAAAAAAGATTAAAAACCCTCCAAAAAAACAGAAAGAACAACAAAAAACTAACAAAGAAAAGAATGAAAGACGAAAAGAAAGAAAGAAATAGGCAACAACAACAAAAAACTAAACAACCAAACAAGTTGTGATATAGCAGATGGCCTTTGTGCCAAGTACATTCTATGCTTAATTGCACACTCCCTGTGTTGTGTGTGTGTGTGTGTGTGTGTGCGTGCCCGCGCGTGTGTATGTGTGTGTATGTATGTGTGTTTGTGCATGCGTGTGTGTGGTGTGTGTGTTTGTGTGTGTGTGTGTGTGTGTTTGTGCATGCTGTGTGTGTATGTGTGTGCGTGCGTGCGCGCGTATGTGTGTGTATGTGTGTTTGTGTGTGTTTGTCTTTCTGTCTGTCTGTGTGTCTGTGTGTCAGCGTGTATGTGTGTACGTATCTGTCTGTGTCTTTCTGTCTGTGTCTCTGTGTTTATGCGTGTGTATTTCTGAATGTATTTCTATGTATCTGTGTCTGCGTTGTCATTTATAGCGAAACATTTCAATACAAAAGTGTGCTGTCATAGATATAATTATGGGTGTGTGTGTGTATGTGTGCAGTGTGTTTGCGTGCGTGTATGTGCATGTTTGTACGTGTTTGCGCGCGCGCGCGCGCGCGCGTGTGTATGTGTGTGTGTGTAGTGCGTTTGTGTGTGTATGTGTGTGTAGTATGTATATGTGTGTAGTGTGTTTGAGTGTGTATGGTGTGTTATATGTGTGTGTGTATATGTGTGTGTAGTTTTTTATTCTGTGTGTGTGTATTGTGTTGTGTGTGTGTGTGTGTGTGTGTGTGTGTGTGTGTGTGTGTGTGTGTGTGTGTGTGTGTGTGTGTGTGTGTGTGTGTGTTAGTGTGTTTATGAGTATGCGTGTGTATATGGTGTGTGTGTAGTGTGTGTGTATGTATGTTAGTGTATGTTGGTTGTGTGTGTGTGTGTGTGTGTGTGTGTGTGTGTGTGTGTGTGTGTGTGTGTGTGTGTGTGTGTGTGTGTGTGTGTGTATGTGTGTTAGTGTGTGGTGTGTGTGTGTGTGTGTGTGTGTGTGTGTGTGTGTGTGTGTGTAGTTGTGTGTGTGTGTAGTGTGTGTGTGTGTGGTTTGTTTTTTCTCGCTTTTCTCTGCTAACACCCTTTCCTGTGATAAACGGCCCATTATCTCACATAATACGGTGATTAGGCCAGTGCTGTCGGTACACTCATTAGCATTCCACCACCATCCTCGTATAATCAAAGCTAGCTGGCAACTGCCCTCATT
>CM060341.1:40700430-40705430 GCA_030674155.1 Stramonita haemastoma | reverse complement strand
GTCTGTCTGTCTGTCTGTCTGTCTGTCTGTCTGTCTGTCTGTCTTCTCTCTCTCTTCTCTCTCTCTCTCTCTCTCTCTCTCTCTCTCTCTCTCTTCTCTCTCTCCCTCTCTTCTCTCTCTCTCTCTCTCTCTCTCTCTCTCTCTCTCTCTCTCTCTCTCTCTCTCTCCCCCTAATGACACGGCTTTGTGTATTTCATCACCATCGCTCTAATTACATACAGTAAGCTGGATTGCTTTCGCTTTACCGCTGATAGATCACTGCCTCGCCTTTGTCTCTCTGCACTTACTTAGGTCGGTCTTTCTGTCTACGTCTGTAGTTCTTTGTCTGTCTTTCACTCTGTCTGTCTCTCTGTTTCTATGTGGATCTGTTTCTCTGTCTGCCTATCTCTTTCTCTGTCTGTCTGTCTGCTCTGTCTGTCTGTCTGTCTGTCTGTCCTGTCTGTCTGTCTGTCTGTCTGTCTTCTCGTCTCTCTCTTCTCTCTCTCTCTTCTCTCTCTCTCTCTCTCTCTCTCTCTCTCTCTCTCTCTCTCTCTCTCTCTCTCTCTCTCTCTCTCTCTTCTCTCCATCCCTACTTACCTACGTCTCTGACTCTGTATTTCTGTGTCTGTATGTCTCTCTATCCCCATTCTCTGCTTCTGTCTTTCTGTCACCTTATGTATCTGTCTGCCATTCTTTGTCTCTTACTCTGTTTCTGTCTCAATAACACTTTTCTCTCAATATATGTGTATGTATGTATGTATGTATGTATGTATGTATGTATGTATGTATGTATGTATGTATGTATGTATGTATGTATGTATGTATGTATGTATGTATGTATGTATGTATGTATGTATGTATGTATGTATGTATGTATGTATGTATGTTATGTATGTATGTATGTATGTATGTATGTGTATGATGGATGGATGGATGGATGGATGGATGGATGGATGGACGGACGGATGGATGGATGGATGGATGGATGGATGGATGGATGGATAAATGTCTGTATCTGCATATATATATATAGATAGATAGATAGATAGATAGAATAGATAGATAGATAGATAGATAGATAGATAGATAGATAGATAGATAGATAGATAGATAGATATAGATATAGATATAGATATATGTACATATATATATATGTGTATATATAATAATATATATATATATATATAATATATATATATAATAATATATATATATATATAATATAATATATTATATATATATATATATATAATATATATAATAATAAATCGAGAGTTAGAGAGATAGAGAGATAGAGAGATAGAGAGATACATACATACATACATACATACATACATACATACATACATACATACATACATACATACATACATACATACATACATACATACATACATACATACATACATACATACATACATACATACATGCATACATACATACATTGACAGATATATAGGACTGATACATAGATACATAGATATATGCATAAGTGCATAGATAGATGGATACATAGATGTTTCTTTTATTTCTTTTATTTTATTCTTTTACATCGATGATAATGGAATAAACAATCATGTGCATTTTACATCTAGTCCCCGTGTGTATGCAGTATTTTAAATCTGATCATGTGTTCTTACCGGCACACAATGGCCTACTTTTTGAAAAGCGGAACATAATTTAACGTGCGTGTAAGATGTTCTGCGTGCGTTTGCACACGATGCCTCGGTTTATAGCCTCATCCGAAAGACTTTTGGGGAGAGTGGAGTCAGCACTGATGCTAACTCCGGGGGAAAAATCCCCTCGAACGGGAATTGAACCCAAGTCGTCAATTTGCGAGCGCAATGTTCTGACCACTGGGCTATCCCGCCCCAGATAGATAGATAGATAGATAGATAGATAGATAGATAGATAGATAGATAGATAGATAGATAGATAGATAGATAGATAGATAGATAGATAGATAGATAGATAGATAGATCTTTGTGTGTGTATGTGTGTGTGTGTGTGTACGTGTGGTTGAGTGCCCAAGCGTATGTGTGTGTGTTTGTATGTGTGCGTGTGTATGTGTTTGTGTGTGTATGTGTGTATGTGTGTATGTGTGTACGTCTGTCTGTCTCTCTGTCTGTATGTCTTTCTGTCTGTCTCTCAGCCTTACTGCGTTTGCAGGTGCGTCAGATTGAAGCCAAGTAATCTTTATTGAGAGTAAAAGATTAAGTTTACATAACTCTTCTTTTCATCCTGTGTGTGCCTGCGCGTGTTTGTATGTCTGTGTGTGTTTGTGTATGTGTGTGGGTTTGTGGTGTGTGTGTGTGTGTGTGTGTGTGTGTGTGTGTGTGTGTGTGTGTGTGTGTGTGTGTGTGTGTGTGTGTGTGTGTGTGCGTACATGCGTGTGTGTGTAGATGCGTATGTGTGATTGGGTTCGCGAGTGCGTGTCATGTGTGCGTGTGTGTGTGTGTGCACGCGTGCCCAGCATGTGTGTGTGTGTGCGTGCAAGTGTGCGTTCGTGCAAGTGTGCGTGTGTGTGTCTTTTATATGCAAGTATGCTCACGCGCGCGCGCGCGCGCGCGCGCGCGGCGCGTGTGTGTGTGTGTGTGTGTGTGTGTGTGTGTGTGTGTGTGTGTGTGTGTGTGCGTGTGTGTGTGTCGGTGTGTCTGTGTGTCAGTGTGTTTATCTGTCTCTACATCTCTTTCTTTTCTCTGTCTCTCTGTCTCTCTGTCTCTCTGTCTCTGTCTCTCTGTCTCTGTCTCTCTGTCTCTCTGTCTCTCTGTCTCTCTGTCTCTCTGTCTCTCTGTCTCTGTCTCTGTCTCTCTCTCTCTCTCTCTCTCTCTCTCTCTCTTTATCCTTCCCTCAAATCACACCCCCCTCTCTCCCCCCCTTTCCCCCTCCTTCCCTCTCTTCGTTCCTTTGCCCTTCCCTCCTACTCGACCTAGTCCCTGTTTCTCCATCCCCCCTCCACCACCACCACACCCCCTCCACCACCACCCTTACCGCTGCCGCTTCGTGCGACACAGAACTACAGGAATGCGGCGGCCGTTTTCAACTGTCGCCGCGGCTGCTGCTGCTGCTGCTGCTGCTGCTGCTACTGCTGCTGCTGCTGCTGCTGTTCCTCTTCTCGATCTCCTCAGGTGTGTTTGTGTGTGAGTGAGGTAGGTGGCTGCTAGCGCCGAGACTGGCTAGGTAGGTCATATGTCGGGCTGTTTGACAACTGCCCACGTTTTGTACACTGGCTGCCAGGGCTTGGGGGAGAAAGAGAGGGAGAGGGAGGGAGAGAAAGAAAGAGAGAGGGAGAGGGAGAGGAGAGAGAGAAAAGACAAGAGAAGGTTGAGCTTGGGGGATGCTGGCAGTGAAACATATTGAACAAAGAAAGATATTGAATTCGGTTTTTTTATTTTATTGAAATCTCTCTCTCCGGTCTTCGATTTGTTTACCAACATTTTTGGATTTTTCACTGTCGTGATCATCATTTTATATTGAGGATGTAGAATTTGTTTCGCTCGCTTTCTTTCTAGTTTTTTTTTTTTGCATCGTTTTGTGAAAAGGGGGTTTGAGGAGGGAGGGGGAGGGGGGAAGAAGAAGAAGGGTGTTATTGATTTGACGGGTTTGGTGTTGATGTGCGGAGTGTATAGTGGTGGTGTGTAGTAGAGTCCAGATGTCCAATTTTCTATCGTCTCCAGCCGTCTCTCTCTCTCTGAACAGCAGCTGCAGCAAATGACGGAGAAGTAGAACAGCAAAATCTGTTCCCTACAAAACACCACTAGCGGCTCTGGGCAGATTTCAACCTACAGTTTGGAGGTGTTGTGGTGTGAGCTGGTGACAATCTGTGTTAGAGTTGTTTTTTTTCGTTGTGCGTAAGTGTTGTGTGTGTGTTAGATTTTACAAATATAAGCTGTGATTTTTTTTTCGAAGTTTGGACTTGGTTTTGTGAAAAAAATATCTTAAAGTGTGCTGGAAAAAAAACGAATTTGTAAAACCCTCATCTGTGTTATTTTTGTGTGGGTGTGAAATTTGGAAAACGTTTTGTTTTTTAAACATTTTGTGACGGTGGGGAAAGAAGTGCGTATATAGATCATTCCAAACTAGATTACACTCTATAGAAGATGCAAGACTACAAGCGCACACACATCTTAATTATGCAGCTACCTAAACAGACACACAAGCACTGCTGCTGTCGCTGCTGCTGGCCCACTTATCGTAGAGACCCTAGCTCACCTACCATTCAATAATTTGAACACCTAATTAGCATCTTGCTCTTCCTCTAGCCGTTCTAACGCAACATCTGGAACCTCGAATCTTACTCCAGAAGAAAAAACAACAACACCCACCTTTTCAACCATAACAGAATTAGATATTTCATTTGTCTCCCTGTGTGTCTGTCTCTGCGAAAAAAATATTGTGTGTACATTCGAGAGAAGAAAGAAAGAAGGAAAGAAAAAAAGAGGGAAAATGAGTAGGATGCAGATTTCTCCCGTTTTCAAACACACACTGACCTACTTAGCTACAGACAAAAACTCATAAAAACCATGGAAGGAGACATTCGCGGATGCTTCTCTTTCTTCGTCGTCGTCTTCTTCATCTTCTTTGTCGTCTTCGTCTCCTATCTGGGAACGTAGGTGGCAGAAAATTATCGGAAATTCGAGCAGGAGAGTGGTGGTAGTGGTGGCACTGTGCTTTTCCAACGTCTCCGTGTGTGTGTGAGTGTATCTATCAAGAAAAAGAGAGAGAGGGTGAGGGGTTAGGTATGCTGCATGGTGACGGAATTGTGAGGATGTGGTTGCCGTGAAAGAAAAAGGTTATACACCTAAAGCAGGAGGAATAGGAGGAGGAGGAAGAGGAGGAGGAGGAGGAGGGAACCATGTTACGAGGAGAGGAAGAGGAGGGGGAGGAGTACCCCCCTCCCTACCCCCGGCGAGGTGATATGTATGATGCTTCTGATGAGGGGGAGGAGGAGGGTGCGGCGAATGATTCAGGTAACGTAACAAACAAAAAAACAGACAAAAACAAACGAACAAACAAAAAAA
>CM060341.1:40680430-40690430 GCA_030674155.1 Stramonita haemastoma | reverse complement strand
AAGAAGAGAGAAAAAATCCATTTTTCTGTGAGACCTGCTCTTCTAAAAGCAATGTCCACACAGAGCTCTGTGTTTGAGGGTCTCTTTACCTGGTCATGTAGGAACGGGATGGCTCACTGGTGGTCAGCTTCAGTAGAGTCCTCCAGTTCACTTAGCTGTAAATGGGTACGTACCCTCTTTTAGAGACAAGGAAGGTCAAGCAGCGAGGGAGAAGAGATGGGCGCTGCCCTAGACCTGCTGGATCCTGGAGAAGCTGAGGTCTCTGACGCCTCGCTCTCCAACCACTGCATAGGTTATGGGAAAACCTTTACCTTTACACGTTTATACCAAAGCCCACCGCAACACGCAGGCAGATAGTACAAGATAGATTGTATCTACGACAGGGCAAAGCGTATCGTGGTGCTCTGCTGTGTCAGGTTCTTTTTCCTTGTTGTTAATGTCTCTCAGCTCTTGCCCTGTCTCTCTGTCTTGATAACTTGGCATGGAGGCTTCGTAGAGAGTATGTTGCCAAAAGTAACCACGCTTTCCTACTTGTGCGTAATGCTACGATTTGAAAGGGAGGGCTAGACATAATAGATAGATAGATAGATAGATAGATAGATAGATAGATATGATAGATAGATAGATAGATAGATAGATAGATAGATAGATAGATAGATAGATAGATAGATAGATAGATGATGGATAGAGAGATAGATAGATAGAGTATAGATAAAATAGATAGAGATAGATAGATAGATAGATAGATAGATAGATAGATAGATAGATAGATAGATAGATAGATAGATAGATAGATAGATAGATGATAGATAGATAGATAGATAGATAGATAGATAGATAGATAGATAGATAGATAGATAGATAGATAGATAGATAGATAGATGAGAAGAGAGAGAGAGGAGAGAGAGAGAGAGAGAGAGAGAGAGAGAGAGAGAGAGAGAGAGAGAGAGAGAGAGAGAGAGAGAGAGAGAGAGAGAGAGAGAGAGAGAGAGGAGAGAGAGAGAGAGGAGAGAGAGAGAGAGAGAGAGTAGCATACATAATACACATACACACACGCTCACATACACACACAAACTTACACACACACCCCACACACACACACACACACACACACACACACACACACTACACACACACTACACACACCACACTACACACACAGACCCACACACATACACACACACACACACACACACACACACACACACACACACACACACAGAGATAGAAGCAGACTAAAAAAAAACAACATACACAAGACACACAGGCAGACAGACAGCAGACAGACAGACTCACGGACAGACAGACAGACAGACAGACAGACAGAGGAATCAGTTTGTGAGAGAGCGATCAATGCAGTCATCACCTCGATCTCACCCTATCGCTTTTCTTTTTTCTTCTTTCTTTTACACACTGTGTTTGAATTACTCCGGTTTATCTCTTTCCCAGCCTGCCCCCTCCCCCTTCCCTCCCCTCCTCTCTTCTCTAGCTCTCTCCCCCTTCCACTCTTTCTTTCTCCCCTTACTCTTAGTTTTCGCCTCCGTCTCCACGTAAACTTAAAGACCTTAGTGTGTCTCTGTCTGTCTCTATGTGTTTGTCACTATCTGTGTCTTTCTGCGTCGCTGTTTGTCTTTAAGTGTCTCTGTTACTCTCTGTGTCTTTCTGTGTCGCTGTCTGTCTTTAAGTGTCTGTTACTCTCTGTGTCTTTCTGTGTCGCTGTCTGTCTTTAAGTGTCTGTTACTCTCTGTGTCTTTCTGTGTCGCTGTCTGTCTTTAAGTGTCTGTTACTCTCTGTGTCTTTCTGTGTCGCTGTCTGTTTTTAAGTGTCTGTTACTCTCTGTGTCTTTCTGTGTCGCTGTCTGTCTTTAAGTGTCTGTTACTCTCTGTGTCTTTCTGTGTCGCTGTCTGTCTTTAAGTGTCTGTTACTCTCTGTGTCTTTCTGTGTCTCTGTCTTTACTATCTGTGTCTTTCTGTGTCTCTGTCTGTCTGTAAGTTTTTGTCACTAAAGTTTTGTAGTTATCTGTCTCTGTCTGTTATTCTGTTGTCTGTCTGTCTGTCTGTGTCTGTCTATCTCAGTTTCTGTCTTGTCTTTTTAAGCTACTATCTGTATACCTCTGTATGCTTGGCAGTCTTAATTTCTTTTACTTGTATCACAATGCCTATCTGTCTCTGTTTGTCTTTCTCTGTATCCCTGCACTGTCACTATCACTATCACTATCTGTCTGTATCTGTCTGTCTATGTGTGTCTGTGTCTTGTCTGTCTCTGTCACTTTCTGTAGCTTTCTGTCTGTATTACTACCTGTATCTGTCTATTTGTCTGTCTCTGTCACTCTCTACATCTTTCTCTGTGTGTGTCTGTATCGTTTTCTGTGTCTGTCTGTATGTCTGTATCTGTCACTATCGAAAGCTGTCAGTCTTTGTGTCTGTCTGTACCACTATCTGTGTCTGCCCGTCTGTCTCCGCTGCTATCAATAGTATGTATATTTATCTTTCTCTGGGTCTGTATTTGTCTGTCTCTCTGTCTGTGAGACTATCTACATCTCTCTGTCTCTGTCATTATCTACATCTCTCTTCTCTCTTCTCCTCTCTCTCTCGTTCTTATCTCTGCCTTCTCTCTCTCTCTCTGTCTTGTCTCTGTCTGTCTTCGCTGTGACATTATTTGTATAATTTTTATTCGTGTTAATCTGTCCTCTCTGTGGTGTGGGTGTGTGTGTGTGTGTGTGTTGTGTGTGTGTGTGTGTGTGTGTGTGTGTGTGTGTGTGTGTGTGTGTGTGTGCTGTGTCGTGTCTGTCTGTCTGTGTGTCTGTCTGTCTGTCTCTTCTGCTCTTCTCTCTGTCTCTCTATCTCTCTCTCACTCTCTCATCCTCTCTCTCTCTCCTCTCTCTCATCTCTCTCTGTCTGTCTGTCTCTTCTGTCTGCGTCTCCTCTTCTCTCTCTCTCATCTTCACATCTCTCTCTCTCCTCTCTCTCTCTCTCTCTCTCTCTCTCTCTCTCTCTCTCTCTCTCTCTCTCTCTCTCTCTCTCTCTCTCTCTCTCTCTCTCTCTCTGTCTCTGTGGAATGATGGCTATGGCTGTGTTCAGGGAGGAAGATGCCCAATCATCGATCACAGGGGGTGCATGTTTCGCTCCTTGAAGGTTCGATCGCTTGTCATAAGAAAAAATAAATCTCCCTGTACAAATCCCCCTCCTCCTTCCCTCCCCTTCCACCCTCTCCTCACTCCTACCACAGTACTGTGCCATTCTTTTTCCCCATGTCGTTTATCATACCCTGCTTTCTTCCTCCTCCTCCTCCTCCTCCCTCACCCCGAATATAAATCAATCTGACATGCGCTTGCGTGCGTAAACACGCGCAGGGACGCGTGTGTGTGTGTGTTCACAGTACACAGCATGTAGCTAGGCACGCGTACGTACAAACGCAAGGATAGCTGTGGTTATTTTTGTCTGTTGGTCTGTACTTGTGTGTAAGGTTCATAAACCATTATAGACGCATGCATGCTTGAATGTATGTGGGGAGGGGGGGAGGGGGAGGAGGGGCTGCGAGTGCATTTACATGTGCACAGACATAGACAGACAGACAGACAACAGACAACAACACACACACACACACACACACACAGACAGAGAAATACAACTCACACACACTCGCGCACGTACGCACGCGCACGCAGGCACCACACACACACACACACACACACACACACACACACACACACACACACACACACACACACACACACACACACACACACACACACACACACACTTCCTAATATTCCTACGAATGTCATATCTTCATTCTTCCACGGAAGCTTGGCTCACTGACAGAGATGAAGAGAAGACTGTGATAGAGGCACATCTCTGATAAATCATACAGCACACGTGTCATAAACCAGCCACCGCTAGATTTGTAACTACTCTCCCTGGCACAAGAAACTTCTAGGATCATACTGGGGACGAGGAGAATGTGTGTGGTGTGTGTGTTGTGTGTTTGTGTGTGTTGTGTGTGTGTGGTGGTGTGGTGTGTGGTGATATGGGGGGGGGGGGGTAGATAGCCCAGTGGTTAGAGCTTGTGTTCGTGATCTGATGGCCCGGAATCGAGTCAACACGGACGCACCTGAGGGGGATTATCTCCTGGAGGTAACATTTTACCGACTTCACTCCCCCGAAATCCTTTGCGTGAGACTCTAAACCTTGTTCGAATGCACACAGTTATCTTGCTTATGTGTTAGAGTTAAAGAAAATAAACAAAATAAATGCATGCACACTGGTGTTGTTTTGAGTCTATCATACCCGAAGTCCAATTGTAGTCTTATACGCACAATCTCACCATTGGTGAACTTTGGAGCTTAATTAAGCCAAGAAATGAGAACATTAGTCCCCGGAGTTTTTTTTCTTTTTATTCAGACTTGCAAGAGATTTTATCAAGCAAGTTTAAACCGGAAAAGCAATAATTCTAAACACACACTATCACCACATTGAACGAATTTCGATTCAAGAATCTTAGTTATCTTCAAAACTTTTAAGAGCTCTCAGTTCAATAAACTATTCAGTACTTAACCAGCATTCTTTGCCATTTAAAAAAAATCAATAGTCTTGGCTATAGTTTTATACGAGCGTGTGATCTTGTGAGTTTGTACTTAGTAATCCGAGTTTTCAGCTTCAAAGATTACTGCATGGATTGGGATAAAAAGGGGTATAAAAAGTAGGAGCTATTTCGTATCAAGTAATGCTCCTATTTCGTATCAAGAAATGTTCAATACCTGCCGTGATTGTCGGGTTAAAATAGCAAAGCACTTGGGGGCTGAATATCGATAATTACTGTGTAGACTCGCATGAGCTTTGGAATAAGACGAAATACCTTTCTTATCCCCCCGACTTAAAATAGTCTGTGATTAATGGGGTCTGTGATAATGGGTGTTAGTATTTGAAATGTATGTTTCGGTGTTTATTTTGGCTGTATTTATTTAAAAAAATGTATTTTGTTGTCAATTTCGTATTTTGGTGTTTATTTCGGTTTGGGTTATTCAGAATTAATGTATTTTGTTGTTTATTTTTGTTCTATTTATTGAAAATTAATGCATTTTGTTGTTTATTTCGGTTAGGTTTATTCAAAGTGTATTTCGTAGGATATTTTTGGTTCTATGTGTCTCTTTTTGCTAAGCTGCTTTTGCTTCAGTAGTTTAGCTTCTTTGTTGCTTTCCTATGTTTTGTTTGTTGCTCTTGTTGTTGTTGTTGTTGTTGTTGTTGTTGTTGTTGTTGTGTTGTTGTTGTTGTTGTTCTTTCGGAGGGTTTTTGCTTGTGCTTGTTTCATACTTTCTTTCTTTGTTGGTTTCACTCTATGTTTTGTCTCTCTTTAGAGATCTTTTATCATTGAGTTTTTTGGTAACAAAATACGTATTTTTTTTGGTCTAAAACACGTACGTAATTAGTGAGCAATAAAACTTCTTAGGTTACAATTAATGACAACATTGTTTTTAAAAACCCAGAAAATGCTATAACAAAGCCCTATAATAAACTAGCGTGGTAAAAAGATTGCAAAGACTACCGTTATAACAAAGAAATAAAACAAATCGAAATGATAAGCACATGTATGTATGTATGTATGTATGTATGTATGTATGTATGTATGTATGTATGTATGTATGTATGTATGTATGTATGTATGTTGTATGTATGTATGTATGTATGTATGTATGTATGTATGTATGTATGTATGTATGTATGTATGTATGTATGTATGTATGTATGTATGTATGTATGTATGTATGTATGTATGTATGTATGTATGTGTGTGTATCTGTGTGCGTGCGTGCGTGTGTGCGTGCGTGCGTGCGTGGTGCATGCATGCATGCGTGCATGCATGTATGTATGTATGTATGTATGTATGTATGTATGTATGTATGTATGTATGTATGTATGTATGTATGTATGTATGTATGCATGTCTGTCTGTCTGTATGTCTTTATGTCTGTATGTCTGTATGTCTGTACATACCTACAGATGAGACTATAAAGCAAGGCCCCGTGTGTGAACACACGCATAACATCTTGCGCACACGTTAAATCCTGTTCCGCTTTTCGTAAGAGTAGGCCATCGTGTGCTGGTGGGTACAGATGACATTTACAAAACTGCATACACACGGGGACTGATGTAAAAAAGCACTAAGAGTGCTTATCCCATTATCCTTGATATACACATTTTTTTTGTTTTAAATAATAAAAATATAAAAAATATCTCCCGTCCGTGTGTCTGTCTATCTATCTATATGTATCTAAATATCTGCCTCCCTATATCAGTGTGTCTATCTATGTATATGTCTTTCTTTCTATGCATTTGTGTGTCCAATGTATATCTCCTAGGGACCAAGGGATCAGTGGTTGGCTGGATTCCCTATGAAAACCTATCAATCGTAAAAAAGCGTAAACTTAAATGGTAAAGGCATGTAACAAGATCTAAAGGACTTACAAAAACAATACTGCAAGGCACTGTGCAAGGAGGAAGAATAAGAGGCATACCAAAGAAGAGATGGGAGGACAACATCAGCGAATGGACTGGCCTAGGCCTAGAACTCAACAAAACTTTAAGAAAAGCAGAACAGAGACAAGGCAAGGCAAGGCAAGGCAAGGCAAGGCAAAATATTTTATTCGAGATAATAGATAAGCACTTGTGTGCTTTTTTACATCCAGTCCCCGCCCTTTTCAGGGATACATCAAGTTGAAAAAATACTAAACAATAAAGCTTTATGCAAACCAAACAACACACAAGAATAAGGACACTATATATGATAAGGTAATAAAAATGCACTCGATCAGAAGACAAAAATCAGAAGTCACAATAGAAGATTTTGATAATGAAAGAATAGAAAAGTGTTAATAGGTAAAGAGCAAACAAGAGAAGAGAATAAACAACTGAAAACATCAATCAGAGAGAGAGAGAGAAATGGAGGGAACTGGTTGTCAAGTCTTCAGGGGTGCCCCCACGGTCACCAGACTAAGGGATAGATAGATAGATAGATAGATAGATAGATAGATAGATAGATAGATAGATAGATAGATAGATAGATAGATAGATAGATAGATATGATAGATTAGATAATAATAGATAGATAGATAGATAGATAGATAGACGGACGGACGGACGGACGGACGGACGGACGGACGGACGGACGGAACTGATGATGACTGACTGATGATGATTGATAGATAGATAGATAGATAGATAGATAGATAGATAGATAGATAGATAGATAGATAGATAGATAGATAGATAGATAGATAGATAGATAGATAGATAGATAGATAGATAATAGATATTTTGTGTGTGTATACAACACACACAGGTACACACACACACACACACACACACACACACACACACACACACACAACACACACACACACACACACACACACACACACATGTATATATAGAGTATATCACTGGCCGTTTCCAACAGGTATGCCGGTTTTAGATTCAAAAGATGATCTGCAAATTTGTAGTTTCCCAGTTTCAAAAGCAGGTGGGGAGGGAGGTTGGCAGGGAGGGGGTGGGGAGGGGTAGGATCGATATTGAGGGATGGAGATTTCCTCCCGTTCACTCCAGGCTCCAAACCCTGGCCATTGAGTCTGTCTGCATCAGATAGTTATCAAATGAAAAACGGGAATCGATCGTAATTATAACGCGCCTGTACTGAACACTTTGATGGCTTTGTTGTAGCGTAGTGTCCAAGTCTTGAAATAAGGGCAGCGCACAAGGAAAAACGAAATAGATTTTTGTAGTATCGGTTGCTGCTGCTGATGCTGTTGTTGCTGCTTCTGCTGCTGCAGCTGCTGCTGCTATTTATATCACTGCCAACTCTACACTACAGCTGTAGGTCGTGAAATAATCACAAGCTTGCAAGATTTTGTACAAATTAATTTCGTGTTTGATCATCACAATCTGAATTGTACGTCCATCTCTATTGAGCTCATACATCGTAATTACAGGTCTTCACATTTCGAGGTCTTTTCTCCAGGTTAATGTATGCTTCCAAACAAATTTCAGAGCATACGAAAGGGATCCAGTCACATTCTTGATCCAACGCTATGACAGCAACTGCTGGTGTCTCTCATATGAGCGAAAATGCGTCGTGCTGCTATTAAGCGCCTGACAAGTCAGGCTCAGCACATCCAACTTCAGCGTGGGATAGCATTGTTCTCTTTTTTTCTGTCCAGATAGGCAAGAGAACGGACCTAGAAGGCAGAAAATAGACAAGAAGGAGGTGACAGGAAGAAAAAAAACACAGGCAGAAACAAAGAGAGAGGAATATAAAAGAGGGAACGCGTAGCCTGACATTTCTTGAAGGTGGAGATGCTATTCATACTGACAGGGCCCTAGGCTTCTCTACGGGGGAAAGAAATCTGTGTAGGAGCCTTAGATCAACATCACACTCCGCATGACAGCATGTCGTCTTTGAAGCTTTTGATTAATAATTAGTATCCCACTCTTGTTAAAGGATCTAAAATACCTAAGATCTTGCCCTGTGATTGCAGTTTCCAGGCTTGAGAGAGTACCTTGGTAATGGGATTGCGTTCGATGATGATGATGGTGGATGTGCATGTAGTTTTGACTAAATCAGGTAATGTGCAATTACTGCATTATACACCTGCCCAAAATAACGCCGTGCTTCTTTTGGTACGAACGGTAATTGTGTAGACGAGAAGAATCTCCGAATGGTTGGATTCTGTCTCTTTTACATAATAGGCTTGTCAGTGTATACGATATGATGAGCATTTGTCAAAATGTTTTAATATAAACGTTTCAAAAGATAGATGGATAGATAGATAGAATAGATAGATAGATAGATAGATAGATAGATAGATAGATAGATAGATAGATAGATAGATAGATAGATAGATAGATAGATAGATAGAGAGATAGATAGATAAGAGATAGATAGATAGTAGAAGATAGAGAGATAGATAGATAGATAGATAGATAGAGTAGATAGATAGTAGATAGATTAGATAGATAGATAGATAGATAGATAGATAGATAGATAGATAGATAGATAGAGATAGATAGATAGTAGAGATATGATAGAGATAGATAGAGAGTGATATAGATAGATAGATAGATAGATAGATAGATAGATAGATAGATAGATAGATAGATAGATAGATAGATAGATAGATAGATAGATAGATAGATATAGATAGATAGATAGATAGATAGATAATAGATAGATAGATAGATAGATAGATATAGATAATAGATATAGATAGATAGATAGATAGATAGATAGATAGATAGATAGATAGATAGAAGTTATTTTAGATAGATTAGAAGAAGAAGTAAAGATAGAGACAAATATATATAAATCAGTATTCAAATACAATAGTCAGTAAACTTCAGTTAACAACTTCCCAAATTTTCACAAAACAAAAACCACGCTCTATCTCTCATATTCATACACATATCGAAATCTGTACAACAACCCTAAATTCAGCTCTCTCTCTCTCTCTCTCTCTCTCTCTCTCTCTCTCTCTCTCTCTCTCTCTCTCTCTTCTCTCTCTCTCTCTCTCTCTCTCTCTCTCTCTCTCTCTCTCTTCTCTCTCTTCATCTCTCTTCTTCTATTGTTACTAATTTTGTTGTTAGTCTAAATTATGTTGTCTAAATGTCTGATCTATCAGATGTATGCTAATACCACAAGTGAATGTTATAATCGTTATGCTTGGAAGTGTTTTCAGGTGCATTCTTGGAAAGGATTGAGAACGAAATTAATGTGAGGGGGGGGGGGGGGGGGGATAGCGAGTGTGTGAAATTGTAATGGGTCCGGTGGCCTTCTACAATAAAATCGTTCAGAGTTCAGAGTTCAGAGTTCTCTCTCTCTCTCTCTCTCTCTCTCTCTCTCTCTCTCTCTCTCTCTCTCTCTCTCTCTCTCTCTCTCTCTCTCTCTCTCTCTCTCTCTCTCTCTCTCTCTCTCTCTCTCTCTCTCTCTCTCTCTCTCTGTCTCTCTCTCT
>CM060341.1:40672930-40675430 GCA_030674155.1 Stramonita haemastoma | reverse complement strand
ATTTAGTTTGAAGAGTGTTTCTAAAGTTACTTTGTGTATTTGGTGTGATTTAGTTTGGGGAGTGTTTCGTTACTTTGTGTATGTTTTATGTGGTTTAGTTTGGGGAGTGTTCCGTTACTTTGTGTATGTTTCATGTGGTTTAGTTTGGGGAGTGTTCCGTTACTTTGTGTATGTTTTATGTGGTTTAGTTTGGGGAGTGTTCCGTTACTTTGTGTATTTGGTGTGATTTAGTTTGGGGAGTGTTCCGTTACTTTGTGTATTTGGTGTGGTTTAGTTTGGGGAGTGTTCCGTTACTTTGTGTATTTGGTGTGATTTAGTTTGGGGAGTGTTCCGTTACTTTGTGTGTTTGGTGTGATTTAGTTTGGGGAGTGTTCCGTTACTTTGTGTATGTTTTATGTGATTTAGTTTGGGGAGTGTTCCGTTACTTTGTGTATTTGGTGTGATTTAGTTTGGGGAGTGTTCCGTTACTTTGTGTATTTGGTGTGATTTAGTTTGGGGAGTGTTCCGTTACTTTGTGTATTTGGTGTGATTTAGTTTGGGGAGTGTTCCGTTACTTTGTGTATTTGATGTGATTTAGTTTGGGGAGTGTTCTGTTACTTTGTGTATTTGGTGTGATTTAGCTTGGGGAGTGTTCCGTTACTTTGTGTATTTGTGACGCTCCACTACGGAATGAGTCGCTTCGCACATTACCCAATTTTGAGCTAGGAGCCATTAAAGGCAGGTGGGGGTCAAGTTGTCAATTTTGAGATTTTAATTGATTATCAAACTATATCCGTTTATCTACTTTATAATGAAATACCAAGGCATAATTTGTATTTCTTTTGCTTTTAAATGTGTTTTGAAAATACCCAAGCCCTCATTTTGACAACCTGTTACGAAAATAAACTTGCCCGTTTCTCATTTTGTCCCATCCTGCAGTCTATCATTTCAATTTGTAATAACTTTGCACAGAATTGTCCGATTTTCAATCTGTTTTTTGTATTTGATAGCCAATTTATTGCACATTTATAACATGTCAATAACTATAAATTGACCACATGTGCACTCCGTCTCATTATGTGGTGGAGCGTCACATTTGGTGTGATTTAGTTTGGGGAGTGTTCCGTTACTTTGTGTATGTTTTATGTGGTTTAGTTTGGGGAGTGTTCCGTTACTTTGTGTATTTGGTGTGATTTAGTTTGGGGAGTGTTCCGTTACTTTGTGTATGTTTTATGTGGTTTAGTTTGGGAGTGTTCCGTTACTTTGTGTATTTGGTGTGATTTAGTTTGGGGAGTGTTCCGTTACTTTGTGTATTTGGTGTGATTTAGTTTGGGGAGTGTTCCGTTACTTTGTGTATTTGGTGTGATTTAGTTTTGGGGAGTGTTCCGTTACTTTGTGTATTTGGTGTGATTTAGTTTGGGGAGTGTTCCGTTACTTTGTGTATTTGGTGTGATTTAGTTTGGGGAGTGTTCCGTTACTTTGTGTATTTTTTATGTGGTTCTGTTTGTGGAGTATTGATATGTTGTCTACTTGATGTGATTCAGTTTGGGGAGAGTTAGGTGACTGTCTCCTAGCATTTTTTCCGATATAGGTACAGCTGATTGGTTCCTGTGTGCAAAGCATGCAGCCTTTAAAGAGGTTGCTGATAATTACTGGGCAGAGAAAGATGGCTTCATGGTGTCAGCAGGCTTCAGTAGTGACTGTGTACGTGGAGGTAGTTGTCTCCACTTCTAATCATTGTCCATGACCTTTCTGAAAAAAAAAAATATGAGTAGTTGCTTCTTTGCTACTCTGGCGTTTCTCTGTTTGTGTGTGTGTGTGTGTGTGTGTGTGTGTGTGTGTGTGTGTGTGTGTGTGTGTGTGTGTGTGTGTGTGTGTGTGTGTGTGTGTTTGTGTGTGTGTGTGTATGTCTCTCTCTCTCTCTCTCTCTCTCTCTCTCTCTCTCTCTCTCTCTCTCTCTCTCTCTCTCTCTCTCTCTCTCTCCTCTCTCTCTCTCCTCTCTCTCTCTCTCTCTCTTCCTCACGCCCCCCCCTCTCTCTCTTTCTCTCTCTGTTTAACCCATAACCCCCCAAAAACAAACAAACAAACAACAGACAAAGACAAACGCTTTGCCCAAATCGATAATTTGCACCAAATAATGACACCCTTTTAACAGCACTATGCCGGACTGATTAATGCTCTCCACTGACAGCGCTTCCCCTGCTATTGTCTCTGCGATTACTTCCCCCTCCTCCTTCCACCCTCCCTACCCTCCCTCCTCTCTCTCTTCAGCCCCCCCCCCCCCCCCTCTCATCCTTACCTTTTCGTCATGATATATTGCGCCCACTAAAAACCTGTGTCCATGATCAATATGACTCACACGAAACACATGTGGCTGTTATTTTTAGGTACGATCGTTTATTTGTTCTTTTCTTCTTCTTCTTCTTCTTCGTCGACTCCCCTTTGATCAATGGAGGGGGTTTAATATCACGGTTGTAGCACAGGATTTGTGTGGATTAGAGGTCTGAAGTTTGTGGGTAGA
>CM060341.1:40655111-40660330 GCA_030674155.1 Stramonita haemastoma | reverse complement strand
CTCTCTCTCTTCCTCCTCTCTTCTCTCTCCTCTCTCTCTCTCCTCTCTCTCTCTCTCTCTCCTCTCTCTCTCTCTCTCTCTCTCTCTCTCTCTCTCTCTGGTCTGTTCAGTCTCCTTTCTGCTGTCTCAGTCTACCTCTTCTCTCTCTCTCTCCCCTCTCTCTCCCTCTCATCTCTCCTCTCTCTCCTCTCTCCTCTCTCTCTCTCTCTCTCTCTCTCCTCTCTCTCTCTCTCTCTCTCTCTCTCTCTCTTGGTGTGGTATACTTGGTATGGTTCCTTACTTTTGGTATTTGGATCATTATAATTGTTGTTGTGTAGTTGTGGCTATTATTCTTATTTTTTTCTATCTTAATGTTATCCCTGAAAAGGGCGGGGACTGGATGTAAAAAAGCACACGAGTGCTTATCTATTATCCTCGAATAAAAGAATTTTGCCTTGCCTTGCCTTGCCTTGTCTCTCTCTCTCTCTCCTCATCTCTCTCTCTCTCTCTCTCTCACTCTCTCTCTCCTCTCTCCTCTCCCTCTCCTCTCCTCTCTCTCACTCTCTCTCTCTCTCTCTCCTCTCTCTCTCTCTCTCTCTCTCTGCGTCTGTGTCAGTGTCCTGCCTTTCTGTCTGGTCTGTCAGTCTACCTGCTTTCTTCTGCTCTCCATCTCCTCTTCTCTCTCTCTCTCTCTCTTCTCTCTCTCTCTCTCTCTCTCTCTCTCTCTCTCTCATCTCTCTCTCTCTCTTCTCTCTCTCTCTCTCTCTCTCTCAACCATGGCGTGGAATCATGCAATGACAATCATTTGGGCAGTAGTTAATTATCTTTTTCTTCAGTTAACTAGGCAATTTGTGCCCTGTCCCCTTCCCACTGTGAATGAGCTTATGAAGGTTATTACAACAAAATATTGCCATTTTCTCCCCCCCCCTCTCTCTGTCTCTCCCTCTCCCCCCCCTCTCTCTCTCTCTCTCTCTCTCTCTCTCTACTGTCTCTCTCTCCCAACCGAGGTCCCGTCTGTTTTTTCACTTAAAACATCTTGTACACACGTTAAAACCTGTTCCAGCTTTAAGAAATGTCGGCCACATATATATATATATATTTTTTTTTTTTTTTGGGGGGGGGGGGGGGGGGGGGGGGGGGAAGGGAGGGAACGAAAGTGCAAACAATTGGAAATACAGTATCCAAAAAGAAATCTGGCAGAAATAACTTTCACATTTGATTTTCATTAAAACAAATTATTCACAATTAATAAATCACAAGCACAGAAATCATCTACAATATATAAAAAAATCTAGGAAAGGGGTCTTGACTTCAACATTAAGATCACCTTTGTAACCCGTAGAACACACGTCAAAGAAATCATGGTAACAGTTTGGGAGAAAAAAATACTTATACTCGTAAAAAAACACATCAAAACTAGATATGCAGACAGAAACAAAAGGAGAAAGGTGCTATGTTTTGGTGGCACAGACTCCATCCCTTAGAAAGAAGCAGCTGTCTGATGTTTTGGAAAAAAAAAAAAAAAAAATGCTGACTGAAAATGATACACAGTGCACTCCCTCATAATCATGCTCGTTAAGTTGTCTGTTATGTGGTAGTTGTTGTTGTCGTTGTTGGTGTTGTACGTTCCTCAGCTTAACATTATGGGGGTCACCCAGAATATGCACCCTGACTCATTCCACTTGGGAATCACTGTTATGACACACTGAATGAGACGTTTGCACGTATTACTTTATTTTTTTAATACCTCGCCATATGGGCATCCATACTCCGGCTTCAGAGGAGTTTTTCTCTGTTAAAGGAGAGTCCAGCCTGAATATTCAGGCCTTGTCATGGCTGAGGGCAATCTCAACACAACAGTTTACCACTAACGACTTTTTAATGTCAGCTTTGGCAATTAGGCCAGATCAGTAACAGACAGCTTTGGGCATGGGCCAGACTTGTCTTTTAGAAAACTTCTATTTCTAATATTATTCTCCTTCATGCTGTCCCAATGAAGAAAAAAAAACAGAACTAGAAACACCATCAGACTTTATGAAGAGCCCTTGACTTCAGTAATAAAACACAAACTGGAGTTGTACCGGCGGGCAGGTCACACGAACATCTGGACTGGCCAAAACAGTCTTACAGGGAACAGTGCAAGGAGGGAGAGGAAGAGGCAGACAGAGGAAACGAGAGAAGACAACATCAGAGAGTGGACTGGCCCTGATTGGACAGGCTTGCTTCAGAAAAGCTGAAAACTGTAATGAGGGGAGGAAGCTGGTTGCAAAGTCTTCAGTGGTGGTACAAATGGTCCATCAGAGAATGGGATCGGTGAAAGTGAAGGTGAAAAAAAAATCGTTGTGCAATTTTTTTTTTCATTTTAGCATTTTTTCATGTTCATTTTTTTTTTCATTTTAGCGGTAATCGGGACGTTCAAGTTAGTGACAATCATCCCCTTAACAGGCTCCCCTCCCCTCCCCTCCCCCACCCCTTCTTTCCAATCTTTCAGTTTCTTTGACAAGCTGCCCACACTGTGCAATGGCACGCATTCCAATTTGAACAGTTTAACCAGGGATGTGGCTGCACTGCTGTCTTGGGTCCACTTGTGTGGAATGCTCTTCCCCTCTTTACATAAAAGCCCGCAATAGTTTTTTAAACTAACCTCGAACGGACGATCTAACTAAGTGGCTAAGATCGGCGTCGATCCCAGCGGTCCACCAAGTTTTGGATTCGAATCTTGGCGACGTCTGTTGAATTAAGGGTAAAGAATTTTTTTGTGGTTACAATCTCCCAAGTTAACATCATGTGTAGAACTTCCAGTGACTGAAGTCTTTTCATGTATATTCAAATAAAGGTCAAGGTATTCATTTGGCCTTTGCAATCGTTATACACATGCAGAAGATCAAATAATATGCATGTTAAAGATACCATAATTCATGTTAATAATCGGTGTGACAGAAACACAAACATATCCAACATACACCCCTGAAATCAAAATGCAGCTGCTTTTATTGTGGGCAAAACATCGGTCACTTACACAAAACCTCACCATTGATGAACATCGAAACTCTAACTGAGGAATGAAATATAAAAAAAACCACGACTCCAAAACTGGCCTCAAGATTTTCCAGTTTTCGGCCTGATCCAAAAGTGTGGATTTTCTCATCATTTATTCCTACAAACCTTTCACTCTTATCTCCTCCTTTGCATCCCAATCTGTATGAAAGATGTTTTTTTTTTTCTATTTATTTTGTTCTTTTCACTCAAGGGTCTCTAGCTCTATCTTCAACTATTGGCTGCATGCAAAACAATGATTTAAGAGGTAGCGCTCCTGATATCATCATAACTGGGCTGGGGGTTGTTTTCTTTCTTGTTTTTTTGTTGGGTTCTGAGAGGAATTTTTGTTTTCAGGTTTTCATATTCTCTACTCACGGTTGCGTGCCCATGAATGATTTAAGTGCTGGCGCTTTGATTTGTTCTTACAAGATTTAGCGCTAGATAAAGTCTGAGAGGGATGTTTATTATTACAAGCAGAGAAAAGAGAAAAAATATTCTCCCCCCCCCCCTCTTTTTTCACTCCAGCAGCACCCCCCTCTTCCCCTCCCCTCCCCTCCTCCACACCCCTCCGGCTATTCCTTCTGCCACTTGCCTTAATTTTTTTACTATATTTTTCATCTCTTCTTTTATACACTTATATAGATAGGATGATGGGAGAGAGAGAGAGAGAGAGAAGAGAGAGAGAGAGAGAGAAGAGAGAGAGAGAGAGAGAGAGAGAGAGAGAGAGAGAGAGAGAGAGAGAGAGAGAGAGAGAGTACGAGACATACAGACAGACAGACAGACAGAAGATGACCAACCAAGGCAATGATTTGGCTAGGCTAGGCTAGGCTAAGGGTTTCTTTTCACTCCGCGACGAGAGAGTGAGAGAGAGCCCTGCGCTTGACATTACCGCGTATTGATCTCCCTTGAATTGTGACGTCAATGTATGTTAATGAGCGCGGGCTATGGCCGCCTCGCGTTTTGTTGCTCGTGGCTTTTTCTCTCCGCTCCTCTTTTGAGGGCAACCAAAGCGCTGGTTTTAGAAAGTTGTGTGTGTGTGTGTGTGTGTGTGTGTGTGTGTTGTGGTGTGTGTGTGTGTGTGTGTGTGTGTTGCGCGCGCACACCTGTGTCTGTGTGCAACTGTTTGTGAATGTGTGTGTGTGTGTGTGTGTGTGTGTGTGTGTGTGTGTAGAAAGTTGTTTGTGTTTATTTATTTTTTCAATCTTTTATTACAAGGATAATGTGTGTGTGTTTACGTGTGCCCTTGTGTGTGTGTGTGTGTGTGTGTGTGTGTGTATGTGTGTGTGTGTGTGTGTGTGTGTGTGTGTGTGTGTGTGTGTGTGTGTGTGTGTGTGTGTGTAATTGTGTGTATGTATGTGTGCCTCTGTGTGTGCGTGTGCTTGCGCGCCCGTGCGCGCGTGCTTTGGTGTTTTTAATACCAAGAGATGTGAAATGAGATATGGGAGGAGGAGATGGAGGATGAGGAGGAACAAGGCAGCTTGAATAGTAGACTGGGGGGAGGGAGGGAAAACGGAGCACGTTGGAGGAGGGTGGAGGGGGATGGGTGTAGATCTGATGTTCAAAAGAGACAGAGAAGAGGTGTGTAAGTTTTACGTGTACATGAGAAGAAGGGGGGAGGATCAGAGGAATGAAATCAAAACCAAAATAGCATGAAAAACAGTATTCATTGGCAGACAAAACAAGGGAAAGACAAAGTATGGAAAATGAAATAGTTATGAAGATGAAACAAGGAAAGAACTGAAAGAAAATAGAAGGGAACAAAGCTATAAAAACAAAAAAAATCACACACACACACACAACGAAAGAAACAGAGAGAGAGAGAGAGAGAGAGAGAGAGAGAGAGAGAGAGAGAGAGAGAGAGAGAGAGAGAGAGAGAGAGAGAGAGAGAGAGAGAGAGACAGACAGACAGACAGACAGACAGACAGACAGACAGACAGATAGACAGACAGGCAGACATACAAACAGACAGACAGACAGACAGATAGACAGACAGGCAGACATACAAACAGACAGACAGACAGACAGACAGACAGACAGGCAGACATACAAACAGACAGACAGACAGACAGACAGACAGACAGAGACCTCAGCCACAAAAGAGAGGAAGCAAAAGAAGACAAAGAAACGTTAGCCCCTTTTACACCGCAAATACCCAGCTAGAGATGTGGAAAAGTTAGCAGGATAAATACCAATCCATTGAA
>CM060341.1:40612611-40615111 GCA_030674155.1 Stramonita haemastoma | reverse complement strand
GAGAGAGAGAGAGAGAGAGAGAGGAGAGAGAGAGAGAGGAGAGAGAGAGAGAGAGAGAGAGAGAGAGAAGACAGACAGACAGACAGACAGACAGACAGACAGACAGACAGACAGACAGACAGAGAGACAGAGAGACAGAGAGACAGACAGAGAGTCAGAGAGACAGACAGACAGACAGACAGACAGACAGACAGACAAGACAGACAGACAGAGAAAGGCACACAGACAGACAGAAAGCAATCAACAAACAACAAAAGTCCAAAGCAGAAGCCCTTGAAAGACATGACACAGGGGAAGGACAGAACAAAGAGAAAGATGAAGGGGAAAAGCAGGAAGGGGAGGAGGGGGGGCAGGGGGTATGTGGGGAGGGTGTGTTGAGAGGGAAAGAGAAGAGAACAAAGACGCTTCCAAGAAAGACGAGAACAGATAACCAGCCATAAGACTAATACCGAGGAAAGATAGTGGAAAGTACCTAGAGAAGATAGCCACTCAGACCTACTGAGAGAAAGGATAAAAAAAAAATATTGAGAGAACATATTCACCAGTCAGACATACTGATCAATATTAACCATTCTGACATACTGAGAGAAGATAACCAATTAGAAATACTGAGACAGAATAATAAATCAGAGATACTGAGATAAGATAAACAATCAGTTATACTGAAAAAAAATGTGTAGGAAATGAGAATTATTGAGAGAAGATATCCAAAGAGAAATACTTAGAGAAAATAGCATACCAGATAAATTGTGAGAAGATAGCCTATCAAAAACACTGAAAGAATAGATAACTAATCAAAAATTGGTGACAGAAGATAACCAATCAAAAAATACTGAGACAAGACAACAAATAGCATGTGCTGAGATAAGATAACCAGCCGGTAAACCAAGAGAGAAAATAGACAATGAAAACAAAAGAGAGAAAATAACAAATTAGATACACTGAGAGAAGATAACCAATCAGAAAAACGAAGGAACATAACCAATCAGAAATACTGAAAAAAGATCACCAATCAGAAGAACTATGTGAAGACAGCCATTAAGAGAAAACTACCAATCAGACAACAAAAGAACAAGTTGGCACTTTGAGAAGACAACCAATCAGAAGCACTGAAACAAAAACAAGCAAACCAATCAGAAAAAAATATTTTAAGCATACTTGGCACAGCTTAAGGAAAATCAAGAACATGGAATATGTTAATACTTCGTCAAGGGAAACAGCCTAGTGGTCAGAAATAGCGCTCGTAATTTGACGACCCGGGTTCAATTCACGCTTGAGGGGATAATTCCCCTGGAGTTAACATCAGTGCTAACTCCATTCTCCCCAAAAGTCTTTCGGATAAGACTATAAACCGAGGCCCCGTGTGCGAACGCACGCAGAACATCTTGCACACACGTTAAATCCTGTTCCGCTTTTCGTAAGAGTAAGCCACTATGTGCCGGTGGGAACAGATGACAAGATATGCAAAAACTACGGGGACTAGTGACGTAAAAAAGCACACAGGTGCTTATTCCATTATACCCGATATAAAAGAATATAATGAATATATAAAAAAAAAAGTAGGGAAAGATTCATCCCAAGCCAACCACTACTAGTTTTCAGACCCAGGTCTCTCGTGATGTCCTTCAGGCATAAAGCTAGTTGATAGTACACCATTGCCCTCAGTAGAGGGCTGCTGTGTTTTTTTGGCAGAGAAGAAAACCTCTAGAAACGGTCAGTAGGAAGTCTTCCTTTGTAGTTCTTTGGTCAGAACAAAACACAAGTTTTCTTTTCATCTTCTTCAGCCCAGTTTCTTTTCACTCGAAGCAATTCTGCGTGAACACTCCCCCCCCCCCATGTCTACTATCACTGTTTCAGTAGATATACAGAGAGAGAAGAGAGAGAGAGAGAGAGAGAGAGAGAGAGAGAGAGAGAGAGAGAGAGAGAGAGAGAGAGAGAGAGAGAGAGAGAGAGAGAGAGAAGAGAGAGACAGACAGACAGACAGACAGACAGACAGACAGACAGACAGACAGACAGACAGACGCAGACAGACAGACAGACAGAGATAGAAACACAGGCAGACGGAGACAAAGACAGAGAAACAGAGAAAGGCAGAGCGAGCCAGAGGGAACAAGCCAACCAGTCAGCCAGACAGCCAGACAGGCATACAGACAACCAGACAGACATAGAGACAGCCAGACAGGCATACAGACAACCAGACAGACATAGAGACAGTCAGACAGGCATAAAGCCAGCCAGACAGACATAGAGACAGCCAGACAGACATAGAGACAGCCAGTCAAGTATAGAGACAGCCAGACAGACATAGAGACATCAGACAGACATAGAGACAGCCAGACAGACATAGAGACAGCCAGACAGACATAGAGACAGCCAGTCAAACATAGAGACAGCCAGACAGACATAGAGACAGCCAGACAGACATAGAGACAGCCAGACAGACATAGAGACAGCCAGACAGACATAGAGACAGCCAGACAGACATAGAGACAGCCAGACA
>CM060341.1:40608189-40612511 GCA_030674155.1 Stramonita haemastoma | reverse complement strand
TTTTTTTTGGTTGGGTTGTTTTGATTTTTTTTTTTTTTTTTTTTTTTTTTTTGGGGGAGGGGTTTTCATTTTGTGTGGGTGTGTGTGGTGTGTGTGTGTTGTTGGTGGTGGTGGTTGTGTGTGGGGGTTTGTGTGTGTGTGTGGTGTTTGTGTGTTTGTGTGGGGGTGTGTGTGTTTTGTGTGTGTGGTGTGGTTTTTTACACAGAAAATTTGCTTTTAGTTGAGTTTTAATTTAAGCAAAATGTTTCCCCCGGAGATTTTTTTTGCTGAACATTTAATATTAATGGAAATTCCGTGTTGTTTGAGTTTTTTTTTTCCCCCTTTTTTTCACTGTTTTTTTTGGTAGTTTTTTGTCTGCCTTCCATATCTATCTATTATCTATTATCTATTTTAAATCTATTATTTTTTTTATCTTCTATTTTTCTATCTTCTATCTCTCTATTCTCTATTCTCTATTATTTTATCTCTCTATCTCCTTCTATCTCTTTCTCTTATCTCTCTACTACCCTCTATCTCTTTTCTCTCTATTCTCTATCTCTCTATCTCTCTCTCTTTCTATCTCTCTATCTATCTTCTTTTATTTTTCTCCCTATCTTCTCTCTATTATTCTTTCTTTTCTCTTATTCTCTTTTCCTCTATCTCTCTTCTCCTACCTTTACTACCTACCTACCTCCCTACCTACCTCCCTACAAACCTAACCTACCTACCTACCTCCCTACCAAAACTATATATCTAGCTGTGTGGTTGTCTGTCTGTCTGTCTGATATATACGTATGTATGTATGTATGTATGTATGTATGTATGTATGTATTGTATGTATGTATGTATGTATGTTGTATGTTGTATGTATGTATGTAATGTATGGATGGATGGGATGGTTGGATGGTGGATGGATGGATGGAGGATGGATGGAGGATGATGGATGGTGGATAGTGGATGGATGGATGTATGGGATGGATGGATGGATGGATGGATGGATATGGATGGATGGATGGAGGTGGATATGTAGTATGTATGTATGTATGTATGTATGTATGTATGTATGTATCTATCTTATCTATCTATCTATCTATCTTATCATCTATCTATCTATCTATCTATCTATCTATCTACTTCTATCTATCTATCTATCTACACACACATACACACATATACACACTTATACACATATACACACAATCACACTTACAAACACACGCAAGCACCTTACACACACACACACACACACACACACACACACACACACACACACACACACACACACAACACACACACACACACTAACACACACACAACCCACACACTTATACACACCACAGCGCACACACACACACACACACTTATACAGCACACCACACACACCACACACACACACACACACACACACACACACACACACACACACACACGCGCACACACACTTATACACACACTGGCACACACATACACACACACACTTATACAGACCTTTACTTACTCACTCACTTATGTATGTGTGCGTTTACGCAGATGCATACATTCTGTACACACATATACACAGAGACAGAGACTTGGAGACTGAGACACAGAGACATGGAAAATCAGACGTAGAGAGACAGAGACAGAGACAGAGACACACACAGACAGACAGAGACACGGAAACACACATAGAGACACAGAGAGGGATAAAAAAAAAATACCCGTGAGTTTCGGAATATGTCAACATCGATTTTAAGCATTCTGCGATTGTTTTCACAGCGTGTGTTATTGTGGTCTTTTTTTCCCGGGGAGGATTTAATAGGCTTATTGATTTCAAGTGGACAGTGAAAGCAGATTGCGCCCCCCCTCCTTCCCTGTTCACCCCCCCCCCCCCACCCCTGCCCCCCCCCCCCCCCCTTTACCGTAAAGGCCCTAACACACTTGGCCAAGTCTCTCACATTTAATTTGTTTTATTTTTTTTAATACTCTTTTATATCGAGGATAATGGAATAAGCACTCATGTGCTGTTTTACATCCAGTCCCGTGTGTATGCAGTTTTGTAAATCTTGTCATCTATTCCAACCGACACACGATGGCCTACTTTTACGAAAAGCAGAATAAGATTTAACGTGTGGCGCAGAGTGATTGCGCATGAAAAGCTGTGTGGGCCAGTACCCTAGAGGTACAGTTTGGGACAGTGAGACTTCTAGCTGAAGTTGCTGGCAAACTTCTTTTCAGTGTTCATCGGCGAACGCTCTGACGACACATGTCTGTTATATGGGTGAAAATGCGTTACGCTGCCATTAAGCGCCTGACAAGGTAGGCATAGCATATCCCACTTGGGCATAAGAGAAGTTTGGTATCTTTTAAGTCTCTCAGCTCAGGGAAGAAACAAACGCAGGAGAATGGACCAAAAGGCAGAAAATAGACAAGAAGGACGTGATAGGAAAAACAGGAACAAGGCCGAACCAAAGAGCGTGGTAGAAAGAGGAAGTTTCCAGCACAGAATTTCCAGAAGGTGGGGATGCTATTTAGACTGACAGGCCCCTGGCATCTCCATGGGGTAATTGACACACCATACGTCAATTTCACCAAGATGATAAATGTGTGAATTTGTGGGGTGATTTTTTTGTTTGTTTTACTGTATGTGTGTGTGTGTGTGTGCGCACGCGCACGCGCGCGCGCGTGTGTGTATGTGTATGTGCGCTCGCGTGTGTGTGTGTGTGTGCGCGCGCGCGCGCGTGTGTGTGTATAAGAGCGTGCGTGCATGCATGCGTGCGTGTGTGCGTGCGTGTACGTGTGTGTGTGCATGTGTGGATATGTGTGCGTGTGCGTGCGTGCGTGCACGTGTGTGTGTATGTGTGTGTGGTGCGTGTGTGTGTGCGTGTGTGTGTGTGTGTGTGTGGTGTGTGTGTGTGTGCGTGTGTGTGGTTGTTTTTGTTATTTTTCTTGTTGTTATTGCTTTATTGTTGCTGCTGTGTTTTTTTTTTCGGAATCATTGTTTCACTTTTATCTTTTTTGTTTTTTCCCGTTCCTCAGCAAGAGTTCCGAGGTTCCTTGATGATGGCACTTAGCGTGTCATGGCCGTTTTTAGCCAGCAGTAAGGCGGCCGCATTCGACTCGGGGAGAGATTGTTACTGGAAAAAGGCCCATCATCTACACATAGAAACACTAGCTGCAATGTTGTGCCGATAATCAAAGTGTGTTCTACCTTTCAGTTTTAGGATGCTTGCTATAATATAATTATTCTGTTTTTGTTCTTATTTCGGAAAAGCCGGGAGGGGGGGGGGGGGGGAGGGAAGAGATCAAATTCTCAATCTTGAAATTTTTGGGTTTTTTTTAAGTCGATGGCAAGACAGTTTTGATATGTGTTGATCCGTCCACAAGTTTCTTCAGCTGTTCCTGTATTGATTAGATATTTATTTGGCTCTTTGTTTTTCTACTTTCTATTAGTATTCTGTCGGCTGCTTATAAATTAATCGGGATTTTTTCTAACTTCTTACAAAACGATATTTATTTTAGCTGGTTTTAGTTTTCCCAAAAAATCACATTTGACTTGTTTTCTATCTTTAACTCAGAACTCGTTTTGCACTGTATGTATCTGGGTGGTTTTGGCTATTTATTAACCGATCAGGATTAAATAAGATAATTTATGTGCTCATTATTTATGTCGGAAGGGATGAGATAGCCGCTGTGGTTAGAACTTTGAGCTTGGCGATCTGATGACCTGGGTTTGAGCCAACGCCGAGACACATATTCGAGGAGATTTTTTTCTCTAGTGTTATCGTCAGTGCCGACTTTTTTTTTTCAATCTACATTTTTTTTTTTTTTTTTTTTTACTTTGGTGTGTATTGCAGTTTTCTACATGGCATCAGTTTTCCTCTATTGTTTTCTGCAGTCGTTTCTTGGGCTCCTGAGTCACTTACTTTCTATTGCACTAAGCGTTTTCCTTTCTGTCTAATTCTATTTCTAGAATGTTCACTGTACTTTTGTAGTTCTCCCTCAAGACATTTGTGGGTGGGATAGCTTTCCTTTCTTTTTTTGTCAATTTTCGTTTCATTGTTTCTGTCTGTTTTCGTTCTTGATAAATAGATTCCTAACCTATGCCATTTTCTTTCTGAACATCGCGAGATATTTGGTTTTCCCTTGCCTCGGAGTTTTGCAGTGTCTTTGCGGTATCGGTGAAGTCTTTTATTTTTCTCATTTCTGTTGATTTTTCGTGTGTTGTGTTTTTTAATATTTTTGTACAGAGTACAGAACAGTTCCTGTTACTGTACAACATTGATTTTGTGAGTCATGTGGGTGTGTGCGTGTGTGTGTGTTTTAACTCTGATGCTTGAAGTTGTTCATACCGTATGCTGTTT
>CM060341.1:40600689-40605689 GCA_030674155.1 Stramonita haemastoma | reverse complement strand
CCTGTCTGCCTCTGTCTGTCTGTCAGTCTGTCTGTCGTCTGTCTGTGTCAGTCTCTCTATAAAACAGCTGTATCTCTGTAACGTACGTCTTGTGTTGGCATGCGTGTCTTCACATCAGATCTCATTCCACCCAAGAAATAAAAAAAAATAAAAGACTGGGCAAGCAGGCCCAGGCAAAGCACAAAAAAAGGTATTTCTTATTTATTTAAAGCTAGAGCCAGAGCTGAGCGCCTAGACCAGAAGACAAGCCAGGATCAATAGGATCTAAACATCCCCCCCTCAGTAAATGAACACCAAATTGAATTTGGGGCTTTGGGCAGGGCAATATCCACTGAAAGTCAACCCATCTTCAATCGAATTACACTCCGCTTTTACTGGCCTCCACTAAGAGAAGGACAGCGCGTTCTAAAAAGCGTAAGGTGTATACATAAATGTAAACGTGTGTGGGTTTTTTTTTTTTCTTGGAAGACCTTTTGGTATGGTTGTCGGTAGTGCGGTTACCGTAAAGGTGTGCACTAAAAAATAACCCACGGTCGTATATGTACAGTCTCCCAGTGGTGAACCTTGGAGCTCTAGCCGAGGAATTAATAGAAAAATAATGTCTATACTGTAATTGAAGTACGAGAAGAAATGGGTTTTTTTTGGTTTTTTTTTTAAACATGCACACGTCCCAGAAAGAGTCTTTGTGAATTACAAATTAGCTTTAGTCTCATCGATGGTGAGATTTTTGCTACTATTAAAGTAGCTGCATTAGGCATTTTAAAGCAGCTGTATTGAAGAGGTAATCAGATATTCTGAATAAATGCTTTAAATAAACAACTTTTAAACAGCGCATGTATGACAGAAGACTTTTCTGAATAATCCTGATATATGAGGTGTTGAGCAGCATCGAGCATTGTTACCAAGCGGATGGGTGACCTTTGGCACGCCTTGATTTCAGCACAGTCCCCCAGTTTACCCAGCTGTTATTGGTTACATGACCACTTTAGGGTCAGGGTAAGATAAAGCAGCGAGGGAGAGGAGATGGGCGCCGCCCTCAATATGCTGGCCCCTAGAGAAGCTGAGGTCTCTGATGCATCACTCCCTTACGACCATATAGGTTATTGAAACACCTTTACTTTTACCTTAAGGTGTTAAGATCGGACCCTCTATTTCTTCTTCTTCGCCGAATGTCAGACCACAGCTATTATTGTCTGTCATATGTGGTACAATTGCGCTGCGCTGCGGTTAAGCGCCTGACAATTCAGGCCTAGCACATTCGACTTCGATGTGTGGATCCTCCATTAAAAAAAAGCTTTTCATGTAAGCTATAAGTGGAAAAGTTATATCACAAAAGCTTTTGCGCATACACTTATGCTTTCGTTGCTTGTTTGGGATTTTCGGCCTCGACTAGAACACGGATTTATAAAATGGTGACATTTTGTGTATGCAGAAGTTTTGGCCCACTATCAATTTTTAGGTAACTGCAATCCAACTTCGGGGATGTATGCTACAGTTCTAAAGAGGCAAATGTTAAATGAGCTTCTTGTAATAACATACGATTCGATACAAATAGTATTCTGTAACCATTCTAACTTAAATTATTCTCTTTTTCTCTGTCTGTTGTCTTCTGTCTGTCTGTCTGTTTCTCTCTCAGGCTCTCTCTCTCTCTCTCTGTTCTCTGTCTCTCTGTCTCTTCTCTCTCTGTCTCTCTGTCTCTCTGTCTCTCTCTCTTCTCTCTCTCTCTCTCTCTCTTCTCTCTTCTCTCTCTCTCTCTCTCTCTCTCTCTTCTCTCTCTCTCTCTCTCTCTCTCCCTCTCTCTCTCTCTCTCTCTCTCTCTCTCTTCTCTCTGCTCTTCCTCTTTTCTTTCCTCTCTCTTCTCTCTCCTCTCTCTCTCTTCTACCTCTCTCCTCACCCTATCTCCTCACACTCCTGTTCGCTTCTTCCTTTCGTCTCTTTCTGTCGTACTGTCTTTTACCAATCATCATCATACCATCACTAAATTCGATAATCAATGAATGAATGTAACAATCAGCCAACCAACCAACCAACCAACGAAGAATGTATGAATCAATCAATCAATCAATCAACCAATAACAATGAATCAATCAATCAATCAACGTACTCAATCCCCATGCAGTTAATCTGTCTTTCAATCAGTCAGTCAGATGGCTACATGGCACGTGGCGCTAAATCGAATCAATCAGGGCTCCATCAGCGACTCAGGTCATCAATGAGGCCTACCTTTTCCTCTGCCCCTTCCTTCTTGCCCTGTCTGTCGTTCGTCTGTCTGCTATGTCTTTTGCTGTCTGTACTGTCTGTTGAGTAGTTTGTGTGTCCCTCTGTCTGACTGTCTTGTCAGTCAAGTGTTTCCCCTCTCCACGTTCTCTGTGTTGGTGTAGATCTTGGTGTGTAGTTATCTTTATTTCTGTCTGTGCCAGTCTGTCTGTTTTGTGTTGTCTCTCTGTGTCTGTTTCTCTGTCTTTGTCTGTTATATATGGCCCTTCGTTCTTTCTGTTTGTCCTTCCGTCTGTTATCTCTCGCTATGTCTCTGTCTGTCTGTCTGCAGTCTCTGTTTCTATGTCTGTCTGTCTGTCTGTTCTGTCTGTCTGTCTGTCTGTCTGTCTGTCTGTCTGTCTGTCTGTCTGTCTGTCGTCTGTCTCTGTCTGTCTGTCTGTCTGTTGTCTGTCTGTCTGTCTGTCTGTCTGTCTGTCTCTCTCTCTCTCTCTCTCTCTCTCTCTCCTCTCTCTCTCTCTCTCTCTCTCTCTCTCTCCCTCCTCATCCACTCCCACTCACTTACTCACTTTCTCGTCCCCCTCTCTCTCTTTCGTCCCACATTTTATCTCCCTCTCTATTTAGAGAAAAAAAGAGAAAAAACTAAACAAAAGAGAAAGGCATACAGACACAGAAAGACAAACACGCTGAAATTAAAATCGAAGAAAAAAAAAACACTAAACAAAAAGAAGAAAATAATCTAAAGAGACAAACAAACGAAAAAAAAACCCAAAAAACAAAACAAAAACCCAAAACAGTAAAAAGATCGAAGACTTAAAAAAAACAAAAACTCAACAAAAAAAATCCTGCAAGAGAAAAGAGCCGAAAATAGCTCCAAATGGAACTCGCCGAAAGAAAAGTCCCGTATTCACAGTATAGGAGAAAAAAAAGGAGGAAGAGGAGGACGAGAGGAGGAGGAGGAAGAGGAGGAGGAAGGGGGAGGAGGAAGAAGGAGGAGGAGGAGGAGAGAGGAGGAGGAGGAAGAAGAGGAGGAGGAAGAGACGCAGTGAGGAGTGTGGACCCTCTTAAGCCTCACACCTCATTGTCAATCGCTTCCGTCCACAGGGCTTTTTCTTCACAGATCGAAGCAGGCGAGTGAAGGTGGAGGGGGGGGGGGGGGGTTGAAGTGGGAAGGGGGGGGGGGGGTGGAATGGTGGTAGTAGAGGGTTAGGTGTGGTGGGGGGAGAAAGGGGTGATTTGGAGTAGGGGGTCTGTGGGAGGTCGGGGGGGGGGGGGGGGGGGGGTAAGATGGAAAGAAGGAGAGAGAGAGAGAGTGAGGGAAGAGTTTTTGGATGAAGAGGAGGTTGTGGTTGCATGTGGTGTGTGTGTGTGTGTGTGTGTGTGTGTGTGTGGTGTGTGTGTGTGTGTGTGTGTGTGTGTGTGTGTGTGTTGTGTGTGTGTGTGTGTTTGTGTGTGTGTTGTGTGTTGTGTGTGTGTGTGTGTGTGTGTTGTGTGTGTGTGTGTGTGTGTGTGTGTGTGGTGTGTGTGCTTGTGTGTGTGTGTGTGTGTGTGTCTGTGTGTGTGTGTGTGTGTGTGTGTGTGTGTGTGTGTGTGTGTGTGTGTGTCTGTGTGGTATGTGTGTATGTGGTGTGGGTGGGGGGGGGGGGAAGGGGGGATTGGAGGAGTAGGAGTGTGGGTGTAGGTGTGTATGTGGGTATGTTTAGGAGTGTGGGTGTAGGTGTGTATGTGGGTATGTTTAGGAGTGTGGGTGTAGGTGTGTATGTGGGTATGTTGGTAGTTGGAGTGTGGGTGTAGGTGTGTATGTGGGTATGTTTAGGAGTGTGGGTGTAGGTGTGTATGTGGGTATGTTTAGGAGTGTGGGTGTAGGTGTGTATGTGGGTATGTTTAGGAGTGTGGGTGTAGGTGTGGTATGTGGGTATGTTTAGGAGTGTGGGTGTAGGTGTGTATGTGGGTATGTTTAGGAGTGTGGGTGTAGGTGTGTATGTGGGTATGTTTAGGAGTGTGGGTGTAGGTGTGTATGTGGGTATGTTTAGGAGTGTGGGTGTAGGTGTGTATGTGGGTGAGTGGTTTAGAGTGTTCATTAGGTATGTGTCTTTCATGTGGTAATGTTTGATGTGTGTGTGTAGGTGTAGTATTTGGTATGTATGTATGTGTGTGTGGGTTATTTTTTTTAGTTTTTATTCTGTGTTATGTTATAGGAGTGTGGGTAGTGTGTATGTGTTGTTATAGGATCGGTGTGGGTTGTTTGTAGTTATTGGGTATGTTTATGGATGTCGTGTAGGATGTGTATGTGGGTATGTTTACGGAGTGTGCAGGTAGGTCGTGTTATGTGTGGTTATGTTGTGTGTGTGGGTGTAGGTGTGTATGTGGTGTGTTTAGGTGTGTGTGGTGTAGGTGTGTATGTGGGTATGTGTTGTGGATGTGTGGGTGTAGGGTAGACGTGGGCAGTGTTTTATGTGCGTGAATGTGATCGTGGGCATGTTAGAAAGGTGGGTATAGGTGATTATGAGGTAAGTATTATCATTTGTGTGTGTGTATCGTAGGGTTGTTTATGTGTGTTGTTATAGTATGTTGCATTTCTATTCATTATTATTTTTTACATTTTTATGTATTTTTATTATTTGTTATCGTATGTATTTATGTGTAGTATTTATTTATTGTTTACATCTTTTATTCTTTTTTTTATGGGTTTATGGAATAAACACTATGTGTAATTTACATCCAAGTCTCTGTGTGTATGCAGTTTTTGTAAGTTTTTGTCATCTTCCACTGCACACAATGGCCTA
>CM060341.1:40593273-40600589 GCA_030674155.1 Stramonita haemastoma | reverse complement strand
ATTTCTAGGCAATGCATATATTTTTCTAACTTGTATCTGTATTTCAGTTCCTGCATGAAACTATTGATGGCAGGTTTTATTTTGTTAAGTCGACATTTATAGAGGAAAAGTATTTCCCTAGTATCAATAACAAATCTAGAATCTCATCGTTTTTGTTTTCTGATCTTCTCCAAATAGAACTAGTTCCTGGTTAAGTGTTAATTGTGTACAATGTTGGCATTTACTTTCCAGTAAATGTGTAAATTCTCTCCAGAAATCTGAGAATATTGACAGTCCCAAAGATAGTGGTTATTGTATCTTTTTCAGTATTGCAAAAATTACACATGTCACTGTTAACAACCTGCATTTTTTTAAAATGCCATTTGTCACCAGGATTCTATGACATATTTTGATCTGGAACCATTTTAGCTTTATTTCTTTAATTCTGGTAATTTTTTTAAAAACATCTCCCCATACAATTTTATTGTTTAAAAAAATTGTTCCATTTTTACGAACGCTTTGATGTCAGCAACTTCATTTTTTTCTATCATAACATTTGTAGTAAGACTTTGATCCCTTATTTCCGATGCTATATTATTTAATGCTTTTGTTCTTTCTTTGCTAATGTTAGTATCTATTGTTATATTACTTTTCGTTGCGTATTTTTTGATCGATCTTATACAGCTCATATTTCTAAAAAGTTTATCGTAAATCCAATTTTTGAGACAACTCTTCTTGACTTAAAAAGTCACCATTTTCGTTTAATAAATGTTTTACTAAGAACAGCCACCTTGCATCCATTTCTGTAGTGAATGTTTATTGCCAACTTTAAATTTTTCGTTGTAAAATATTGGTTCAGTGCTGTTCTTGACTTTCTTTTAGGTCGATTTGTTTACAAAAAAGTTGTATGAGCAAAACACATCTTTCCAAAAGGTGTTTACTCTTTTCCCACAAAGTTTTTTGGACCATAACTACCTAGTGAGTCAATAACAGGACAAAAGTAACGTATTATTTTCCCCATTTGCCTTTCTGGAAGTACAGTTTTCTTATCCATGATATTTTTAGGGACTGAAGATATGTTTTATGTGTGGAATCCCCCGGGCCACCATTTAGAGTGTTTTGCACTGAGTATTTTCTTTGGATTTTGTCTGTTTTATTATCCCATACAAACCGATAGCACATTTGTTGTAACTGGTTTATTCTTATGTTGGGGGGTTTGGCAGCAGAATCCACAGATACACCAGTTTTGATAATATCAGTGATTTAAGCACTGCCACTCTTCCTAACGGCGTAACCATTCTTTGACACCATATATTAAATAGTATTTTTATTTCTGAAAGTTTCTCATTTGTATTGATTTCAGTCATGTCAGCAAGATTATTAGTAAACCAGAGACCTAAGAGTTTGAATCGGTTTGGATTCCATTCCATTTTCTTTGACTGCAAGTAAACAACGGGGGAGTTTCTTTTTTTCCCAAGCCAAACATTCATTGTTTTTTCATAATTTAATTTTAAGCCTGATAGATATTCAAATGCTTCAAGTGTTTGGAATAACCTTGTATACGATCTACTGTCACCCTCTAGAGTGAATGAAGTATCATCTGCATATTGACATACCTTAAATTCAGTGTCTGCTACTTTTATCCCTTTAATTTCTTTATCTTCTCTAATTTTACAAGCTAATAGTTCGGCACATAGAACAAAAAGATAAGGTGATATTGGGTCGCCTTGGCGACATCCTCTTTCTATACAAAAACTCGATGATACCTTTCCATTGACAGTAACATATGATTGTATTCTATTGTAGAAGGACGAGACCCATCTCTGTATTGCCTTTCCAAAACCAAATTCCTGAAGCACCTTATGCATATAAGTCCAGCGGACAGAATCAAACGCCTTCTCGAAGTCAATTGAAATTAACAGCCCTGGCAAATTCTTAGCTTCCAAATAATCTATTACATCATATATTGTTCTCAAACTATCTCCTATATATCTCCCTTTAATAAATCCTGACTGATCTTCGTTAATTAAAATTGGTAATACAGTCTTTATTCTATTTGCAATACATGCTGATCCTATCTTGTATGTAACATTTAACAGAGAAATCGGTCGCCAATTCTTTAAATACTCTCTAGGTTTATCTCCTTTAGGTATACAAATTATGATGCCTTCTTTTTGTGTTAAGGACATTTCTCCTTTATAGAAAACCTTCATTTAAAGATCTAACTACAAACTGACCTAGCTGCTTCCAAAAGAATTTGAAAAAGTTTACTGTTATACCATCAGTTCCTGGGCTTTTATCATTGTCCATCTTTTTTAAAACCTCAGATGCCTCTTTTAGGGTAATTAGTCCTTCAAGCTGTTCTGACTCTTCTTTACTGAGTTTGGGCAAGTTGTTTTTTAAAACTGTCTAAATTACATTCACCTATTGATCTTTTAGAGTACAGTTTCTTATAGTATGTTTTGGTTTCTTCTAAAATATCCCCCGAGTTAGTTAAGACAGATTCTTGATCTGTTTTTAATTTTAACATTTGTTTGCTTACAAAATTTCTTTTCTCCAAGGAGCAGAAATATTTTGTTACCTTTTCTCCCTGAGCAGCCCACCTCGCCCTAGATCTTAGGAGAATACCATCTATTTTGGTTTTTCTAAGTCTGCTGAGTTCTTCTTTTTTCTCCACGATAATTTTCATATCCTCTTCATTTAAGTTCAATTTTTGTTCTAAATTTTGAATGTCGTTTTCCAGCTTTACTTCGTTAATATTCTTGTCTTTATTTTTTCTGATAGCGTAAGATATTGTGTCTGCTCTTATTTCCATAATCAATGTGTCTAAAAATAGTTGATCTGAAACTGATAATTGAATTTGGTCATTAGGTATTTCGTCTATGGCCTCTCGATCATAAGGAAGTAGAGCGTACTGCCTCTTTACTCTTTCGATCGTATGGTTAACTTGTTTAACATAGTCTTTGTCTTTGAGTAAAGATGAGTTAAATTTCCAGAAGCCTTTTTTCTTTTCTTGTTTTTTAATAGCAATATCCAACGTTATCATCGAATGATCACTCCTATATCCAAACAGGATGTCTGTATCTTTTACTTTATTAATAAGAGTGTCAGATACTAGAAAAAAAATCCAGTCGGCTTTGCTGCAATGGGGTTGGTCTTCTCCATGTGTACCTAGTTATTTCCTGGTTTAGCATTCTCCAAATATCGACCAATTCAAGTTTGGACATCATTCCCAAAACCGTTTCTTGTGATTTAACATTATTAATATGTTTATAATTGTAATAATCAAGGTTTGGATTTAGAACCAGGTTCCAGTCCCCTGCTATTATTATGTTAGGAATTTTAAGTTCTTCTATCTTTGTTTGTATATTTTGAAAAAAGACTGGTTCATCTCTGTTTGGTCCATATACATTTACCAACACTAACTCTGTTCCCATAGTATTTAACACTAAGATAATGTAATTTCCCTGATAATCTTTAATTATTTTCCTTATTTTAAATTCAAAATTGTTATTAAGGAGAATGGCTACACCTCGTGATCTAGAGTTATTACATGCAAAAATACATTCATATCCCCATTCAGCTCTTATCTGACGTTCTGTTTTTTGTGTGAAGTGAGTATCTTGCAGTAAATATATTGAGTGTTGTTTTTGTCTTAGAAATTGGAAAACATCTTTACGCTTATGAAAGTTTCCAAGGCCTTGGCAGTTCAAGGATGAAATAATTATATCAGCCATGCTTGTCATGCGAGTTTAACATAGTATTTTCTGCTTGTTTGCTAATGCTATGTGCCCACCTTTCTTCATAGCAAATTATACTCCTCTGCTGTGAGTTACCTCCATGTAAAGAATCCAAACATGTACACAAACACCCTTGTACAAAAATGTCCATATCAGTTCAGAAAAAAAGACTAACAATCGAAGAAAAAAGAAAAACTACACAAACTATAAAACGGGTTTTTAAAACGAAAAAACCCACAAAACAAACCAAAAAACCCACCAAAATCAAAACCAACCAACCAAACAAAAACAATCGATCAGTGAAGTACTTGTTGTTGACTATCGGGCCAGGATCACGGGACATGTACGTGTCATGCTCCCAAAAAAGAGGAGGGGGGGGGTGGGGGGGGGGGGGGGGGGACCGCAAAAGCAGGGTTGCTGCGAACCATACTAACAGTCAGGAAGAGCCAAGTCTCTATCACTGCAGCGCGAACACCTTTTCTTCAAAGAATGCTTGTTTATATTCAGCTTAAATTTTTGTGAAAAGCATATGTGTCCTAGTGTATATATTTCTTTTCTTTTCATTTTTTTCTGTTTGTGTCAGTGTATGCCTACTCGTACACACCATCAGTGCGTTTATCTACGTTCATGCAGCCAATACAGGTGGTAATACACCCTAGTTTTCCCTTCCTTCCCTTTAAATTGGCAAAAGTTGAAAGCATAATGATAAAATAAATCAAAAAGGTATTATATATCAAATTGGGGAAAAGCATAAAAAAATCACACCAATATTCGTCCTAATTCCAATATCCAACAGGCACCCATCCCCTCAAAACATGAATCGCTGTCCTAAAAAAAAGGACTTTCAAAAGTGTGTCAGTTCAACATTCAACTCTTAACCAAACACATGCTGTACCGGAGGTGTCAGCCATCTTGTCCAATTCATCGTTTATATACAATCACAAAAAAGAAAACAGGACAGCAAAAATAGAAAGATGACAGGCCGAAACCCGCAAAGAATGCCACCTGGATAAGTCTCATCACAGCATCGGGCCCTGTGCCCACTCCAGTATCCCCAGTTTTACCATCACACACACACACACACACACACACAACACACACACACACACACACACACACACACACACACACCACACACACACACAACCACATACACTACACATACACACACACAGAGATACACACACACACACATACGCGCGCACGCGCGCAGCGCGCACGCGCGCAACACACACACACACACACACACACACACATACACACGTACACGGACACACACACATACACGCGCACTTTACACCAGCAATATTCTTATTTCAATCGATACTATTTGCAGCCCTGCCCATAACTAAGGAGACCCCTTATCGATTTAAACTTTGCTCCTATAATCACTTATAATTTAGACACACACAGATACACACACACACACACATACGCGCGCGCGCGCGCAACACGCACACATACACACGTACACGGACACACACACATACACGTGCACTTTACACCAACAATATTCTTATTTCAATCGATACTATTTGCAGCCCTGCACATAACTAAGGCAACCCCTTATCGAGTTAAACTTTGCTCCTATAATCACATATAATTGAGACTGATAAACACCAATTCACATTCAAATCGGAAAAAGGACAGCTCGAAAAAAGCAGAAATAGAAGGTTATACATACTAGTAAGTATTACGTAAACAATATGAAAACGACAATATAACCCTTTCAAGTACGACCACAACCATAATATTGTTTATAGCCTACCAGCCACCAAAGTCACATCAGGGCTGTCTGTCACCCCACTCAGCCTCAGTGGCTCCAGCGGCTTTCAAACCCCAGGTTCAAAACCAGCACTTCACAACCCTTTTAAACATCCAACACCGTCCATCTGAAAAAGCAACAGCATCAGACGACACAATGCCAAACCACCACATTCCAAAAGGCAAACAAGCCAGACTGTATTCAGGACGCCAGCCATTCCGCTTTAGCTATCATCCCCAGATTACAAACAAACTAAGAGGAAAACACCGTTAAAAAGGAAAACAAACATGTGAAAGTACAAAGTACAAAGATGTACATAAAGGGTGCTACATGGGCAAACATCACTGCAGAATGGATATCCCATGCCTATCCCGATGTCCAAATCTCACACCCGGTCGCCAGAAAAAAAAAAAAAAAAAAAAAAAAATCACTCTGAAAGAGCCCCCGGCATCCCCACAAGGGAGTTGCAGGTAGGACAAGATACAGCAATAAACTTATACCCAGTACACTGTAACCATCATGACATCTGCAGAAATGGCTGCACAACAGTCAGGTGGCAAATAGTTTCGCTTAGTATGCGCTCGGGCACAGTGTATGTTTGCTAATGCACCGGTGCTCACGCAAGCATACGCACGACTGCTTGCACCCTTCCATAATTTGTGTGCATCTGCGAGCATTTCCTTTTTTTTTCTTCTCTTCTGAAAAAAGTACTTCCTCAGCTGAACAAATTCATAGCGGGAGCGGAGTGGTATGACTGGTGAGAGGGCTGACTGCACCTAAACCTTCTGTCAATGCTAACCACGTATGTCACAGTGGATTTTGTCCACCGAAATCCCCATGCCTCTTGAAGGGCCAAAAATGGACTAAATATTGAATCTTAAATTTTGTGCTAAAGGGGAGGACCATTAAAGTTTTTCATCAAACTCAAACGTGTTCAATTTCTATTTAAAAAGGAAAAACAAAAAACCATTCCTATCTGTCCAAGTCAACGAGCAAGAGAGACATTGTAAACAAGACTGCGAAGTTCAGAAGCCTGTGTATGCATGTACAGTTACACATGCATACCCCCCCCCACACACACACACGCACATCTGTACATACATATATACATGTATACACACATACAAATAAACATTATATACCCACACACACACACACACTCGCACACACACGTATATTCACACACATACACGTTTTTTTTTTTGGGGGGGGTTAAAAAAAAAAAAAAAAAAAAAAAAAATATATATATATATATATACATACACATATATATATATATATATACATATATACATATATATAAAAGGGGGGGGGGGGGCGGAGGGTTATGATTACTGGGATCTATGTGACAGCCAAACAAGCTAAGGAAAAAGATATTTAAAAAAAAAAAAAAAAAAAAAAAAAATGGGAAGAAAGGGAACAAGCTTCCGCAGCAGCGTACCAATCTATGTCATTTCTCTCCTCAGCACTGTATCGACATCAGAGTCCACGTCAAGCTTGAGAACTTTTCCATTTTTAAGTTTTGCAATAATCTTGCCGTTTGAAGACCATGCGGCTAATGTGGCCGAATGGTCCATAGCTTTTTTAAGGAGCTGGTAATTTACTACAGTTAAGTCTTCGGAGACAGTTATGCCAGTTCCCTTGAGCTTACGGCGGTCAGCCAAAACCATGCCCCGCTGACATCTGGAAACGAAGCGGAGAATGACCGGCCGAGGTTTTCCACTCTGCCCCCTCCCCCCTGTCCGATGGGCTATGTCGATGTCCGCTCGTGTGGTCTTGACCCCCACCTTGTTGTTGAATATATTGATGCATTCCTTAATACAATCCTCAGT
>CM060341.1:40583273-40585773 GCA_030674155.1 Stramonita haemastoma | reverse complement strand
GTATCAAGTGGAAGTCCTGTGGTCATTTGACTAGTAGCTGAGATAAAATGAAATGAAAGAAGTGTCCGAACAGAATACAACTACATTCAGTTGATACCAACATCTAAAGTGAGATGCTGACACCTTGCAAAATACCTTGCACTTCGTTCCAATCTGGGGAAACCCTTGCAGTTATGTCCCTTGCCTATTGATTTAAGTACGAAGTAATAGTAGAAGAAGAAGAATTCGAAGAAGAAGAATTGAAAAAGAAGAATTGAAGAATTTGAAGAAGAAAAAGAGGAAAAAGAATTTGAAGAATTTGAAGAAGAATGAGAAGAATTTGAAGAAGAATTTGAAGAATTTGAAGAAGAATTGAAGAAGAAATTGAAGAAGAATTTGAAGAAGAGAAGAATTTGAAAGAAGAATGAAGAAGAATTTGAAGAAGAAGAAGAAGAAGAAGAAGAAATGAAGAAGAAGAATTTGAAGAAGAAGAAGAAGAATTTGAAGAAGAAGAAGAAGAATTTGAAGAAGAAGAAGAATTTGAAGAAGAAGAAGAGAAGAAGAAAAGAAGAAGAAGAAAGAAGAAGAAGAAGAATTTGAAAAGAAGAAGAAGAAGACAGAAGAAGAAGAAGAAGAAAGAAGAAGAAGAAGAAGAATTTGAAGAAGAGGAAGAAGAATTTGAAGAAGAAGAAGAAGAAGAATTTGAAGAAGAAGAAGAAGAAGACCAGAAGAAGAAGAAGAAGAAAAAGAAGAAATACAAAGAGGAAGAAGAAGAAGGAGGAGGAGAAGAAGAAGAATTAAAAAGACGAAGAAGAAGAAAATAAAGAAAACATAGATGATGATCATGGTGATGGCGATGACGATGATAATGAAATAGTTAATAAGCCATTTGTGATAAGCCATAGGTCAAACAAGAATAACTCCTCTTTAGTGCCGTTAATTATTGTGTGTAAGTAGAGCGGTTAATTGCCCTGTCGTGCTTTGAATTAATTGACTCGGTGCAATAGGGCACGACCTCTCTGTCATGTGAGATAATATAATATATATATATATATATATATATATATATATATATATATATATATGTATATTAGTTTGTATATATATATTATATATATATATTATGTTGTGTGTGTGTGTGTGTGTGTGGTGTGTGTTGTGTGTGTGTCTGTGTGTGTGCGTGTGTGTCTGTGTGTGCGTGTGTGTCTGTATTGACGAACACTATAATCTGAGTGGTTAAGTCCTATCGACTTCTCGAATCCCATGGGTCCATAAAATCGTGGATTTGAATCTAAGCAGTGTTTGGAGAAGTAAGAGCTGGGTTTCAATACGATCTCCCAGATCAATTTCAAATGCAGACTTGCCAGTGCCTTAACTCCCATCGTGCCTGTCTGCTCTTTGTGTGTTTGCGCATGTTTATCAAGTCTGCAGCATTGTCTATTATCGATCCGTCCATTTATTATGTATTTATTTGTTTGTTTGCTTATTCATATTACTTATTCTTTTACATAAATTCAGATTTTGGAATAAGAACTCACGCGCTTTTTTACATCCAGTTTCTGAGTGTATGCAGTTTTGTGAAATTTGGCATCTGTTCCCATCGGCACACAATAGCCTGTTCTTACGAAAAGTGGAACAGAAATTAACGTGTGCGCAAGATGGTCGGCGTGCGTTCGCACAGGGGGCCTCGGTTTTTAGTCTCATCCGAAGGTCTGCTAGTCTACTTGACCTGACTGTCTACTCTGTTTTGTCTGTCTGTCTGTCGTCGTCGTTGTCTGTTGTTGTGTGTCTGCTGTCTGTCTGTCTGTCTTTATACAGAGGGACAGGCTTGTATGCTGACAGACACACCGCATGCATACAGAATGTACGGCGGTCTGTTCAGAAAAGTGGGTGATAAATGCAGGGCCATGCTCCGCTGGTTGAACACAATCATCTGATATCCTCCTCTTGATGGGATCGATTTTCACATACATAATCACACGCACGCGCGGGCGTGCATGCAGGCATACACACGCTAACACACACAAAACCCACGCGTGCGCGCACATCTACGAGCGCGCACATACGCACGCATGTATCCCCTGCCTTACACACACACACACACACACACACACCACGCACGCGCGCACGCACACACACACACACACACACATAACACACACCACACACGCACACACACATACGCACGCACACACGCACGCACGCATGCATGCATGCTTTGTTTTTTTTCTTTATGATAAGAGCCACAATTTTCTCTCTCTCTCTCTCTCTCCTCTCTCTCTCTCTCTTCTCTCTCTTCTCTCTCTCTCTCTCTCTCTCTCTCTCTCTCTCTCTCTCTCTCTCTCTCTCTCTCTCTCTCTCTCTTCTCTCTCTCTGCTGCTTTCTTTAAGAACAAAAATTGCTGCTTTAGTGCAAATTTAGTGCGATAGATGTGTTTTGATGTTTTCTTGTTTTGGGGGGCTACGAATTACTACTTATCTGAATAGAATATTTTTTGGTCTGTTTCAGGTAAGATCACGAG
>CM060341.1:40578273-40580773 GCA_030674155.1 Stramonita haemastoma | reverse complement strand
TCAGAGCACTAGCTTTCCCCCAGCATAACCTTAACAGGCTTTGAGCCTGGTTACCAAGTGGATGCAAACCAAACGTTTGCGCGCCTTGGCTTCAGTACAACCCCCCAGTTCACCTAGCTGTAAATGGGTACCTTCCCTCTTTAGGGTCAGAGAAGATAAAGCAGCGAGGGAAAGGAGATGGGCGCCGCCCTCAAATAATGCTGGCCCCTGGAGAAGCTGAGGTCTCTGATGCCTCGCTTCCTAACAATCGCATTGCATTAAGGAAGTAGTGTTTAATTTTACCGTTCAGTTCCTCTTTCTTATTTTCTCTTTTTTGTTTCTGCTTCTGATTCAAAGGTCAGAGACAAATAAAAGAGACTGGCACATACATAGGTAGACAGGTTATGAGAGCGGGGAGAGGGAGTGGGTGGATGGGTGGGTGAAGGTTAACCACAGAGAGATATAGATAGACAGCATAGAGACAGAGGAGACAGAAACAGACATACAGAGATTACTAACTATGTCTTTTAGAGACTTATCGTGTTTCAATCAGAGGAGTTTTTCAAAGGGGAAATATGTGACGTCCATCACATAATGAGTCGCATTGCACCAGAAGTCAGTTCTAAGTTATTTACATGTTCTGAATCTGCTATAAAAAGGCTATTCAATACAAAAACATACTGAAATGAACAATTCTATGTAACCTTATTGTCAAATTGAAATCATGCACTTCTGGATGTGACAAAATGAGAACATGACGAGTACAGCACTGTAACAGATGGCCAAAAGAGGACTTGGATATGTTTTTTTTTAAAACACGTTTAAAAGCAAAAAGATACAAACTTATGCCTTGATATTTTATTACAAGGTACAATAGTGACTAAGCTTTTATACAATCAAATATCAAAATCCACAACCTAACCCCACCTGCCTAAAATGGCTCGCTCCTAGCGAAACTGGGTCAGGTGCTAAGTGACTCATTTCGTGGTGGAGCGTCACCTAATATCTGCTTCAGTGTCATTTCTTCTTCCTTCCTCAGCAGGGCTCTGAGCTGCGATCAGTGGTGAATTTTGCATGCAATGATTTTCCCCACATTAAGGTAGCCGCATTCTGACCTTGGGGGCAGTATCTAAACAACTCACCTGTGTGCAACCGTTTTTTAAATTATATTCTTTTACAATTTTATCATCTTTTCTACCGGCACAAAATGGCCTACCTCTCTAAAAGGTGGAACGGGTTTTTAACTTGAGCACAAGAATTCTGCGCGCATTCGCACCACAGGATCTTAATCTATAGTCTCATCCAAAATCTTTTAAGGAGGATAGAGCGAGCATTGATTTTAATTCCAGAACCAAATTCCCTAAAAAATGGGTTTCTCCTTGGTGGCTCAAACCTGGGCCATCAGATCAGATCGCAAGGCAACGCTCTAACCACTCACATACCCCCACTTACTATACCTTAACCGACACTATGCTGCACTAGTCTCTGCTATAAAGCGTACACAAGTTGACTGGCACGATCAAGATACCTTCTGCTGACAACCTCACTGTACTGCACTGTCGAGAAGTGTGTGTTGGCGTTTTGCTCTGTACTTCTGCTGACCTGTAAATAAAAGTTTCACGAGAACTTAGCAGCATACGCATGAGAGAAGAATATTTGAACCGTGGAATGCCAGCAGAAGGGTATGGGCTCACAGAGAGAGGGAGGAGAGTGGAGAGGAGAGACAGGATGAGCCAGAGAGAGAGGAGGAGGAGAGAGAGAGAGAGAGAGAGAGAGAGAGAGGAGAGAGAGAGAGAGAGAGAGAGAGAGAGAGAAGAGAGAGAAGAAGAGAGAGAGAAGAGAGAGAGAGAGAGAGAGAGAGAGAGAGAGAGAGAGAGAGAGGAAAAGAAGCAGGAAAAGACAGACACAGGACAGACACAGCAGACAGTCACAAAACAAACAGACGGAGAAAAAAAGACAGCAGACATACAAGAACATCCATTAACGCACAAATAGACACACAGACAAAAACCATTAACGCCACAAGCCAACACCCCTATACCACCCATCCCCTTTACTCCCCCCCCCCCCCGCCCACACACACACACAAGCAGATACAATCTTCGGGATGATTATAAAAGTGACACTGATATGACACATCGACTTGTCATAGGCTGGGCAGTACAAACAGCCCATCTGTTGTCGCTGTAGGGGGAGAGGTATTGGAGCTCAGAACCTGGGCCACAGCTGAGTCTGACACAACCCCCCCAGCATTACTTTCCATAAAATACCACACTGTACACTCACTCTGCCCCCCCACCCCCTCATCTCCACCCCCCTCCCTACACACACAGACACACAGACACAGACACACAGACACACAGACACACAGACACACAGACACAGACACAGACACAGACACAGACACAGACACACACACACACACTCACACACACACACACACACACTCACACACACACACACACTCACACACACACACACACACTCACACACACACACACACACACACACACACACACAC
>CM060341.1:40550773-40558273 GCA_030674155.1 Stramonita haemastoma | reverse complement strand
TTCTACTTTTATCTTTGTTGTTGCTCTCTCTTTCTCTTGTCTCTGTCTCTGTCTCTGTTTCTGTCTGTCTTTCTGTCTGTCCGTCTGTCTGTCTCCCTCTCCCTCTCTCTCTCTCTCTCTCTCTCTCTCTCTCTCTCTCTCTCTCTCTCTCTCTCTCTCTCTCTCTCTCTCTCTGCGCACACAAGCACCTCTCGCGTGTGGGTATATAATATTATGTAGATGTTTGTATTCGTTGTTTATTCATCGGCTTGTCTGTTGTGTTTGTGGGAGTTTGCTGGTATTTGTTGGGTTGTATATTTTGTCCTGTACTGTTTGTTTGGGATTCTATGGCCAATTTCAATCTTGCCGTTAACTTGGATTTGTGTTAACACATGGCTTTGTGGTGTGCATAATGTGCACACGACAAATAACGAAAAGGCATTATGGAAAAATCTTAATCTTCCTCTTAGAGGATTTCTTTCTGCAAAATGTTATTCCTTTTGAATTGCTGTTTTTATTTTTTTTTCTAATTCTTTACTTATTTATTATTTATTTATCTATTTACTTACTTTTTGATTGATTGATTGATATTTTTCTATGCATATATTTATTGACCGTTTGATTTGCCCATCTATTTCTTTTCAAAATAATGGAATAAGCACGCAATTGCTTTATTACAGTCAGCCCCCGTGTGTGTGCAGTTTTGTAAATTTTGTCATCCATTCCTACCGGCACACATGTTGAGCATGACAGTTATCACTGATGTTATGCTCAATTTTAAATCAAAGATTACCTATCCAGCTTATTGGCTTCTTCTGTTTAAAAACTAATGAATTTTACAAAAATAGACTATCGACTGTTCTTTTCATTGCATCATCAACATTCCTACTGATCATGATGCAACCGAGCAAAACTTTTCTCTGATTTAGAAGCTTTGTACACATCTTTCTAATCGTTATCGCATAACATTAAGCATCACGCACTGAACCCACCACCGTGTGTAAACATTGCCTGACTAGCGCCGCATTGCATTGTCAGCCATTATCCTGCAGCTCTTCCAACAGACAGGTTCTCTTTGGGGAGAGGTAGACGGAGACACCACCAAAGCCATTGAGCCTAAGCCTCGGCCTTTCCTTTCGCCCCTAAAGGGCTTTGTCTGTCAGTGCTGTAAGCACTGTGCCGGGCACTGAGCCTTCTCAACACAGAGAAAAAGCAGCTCTGTGGTTGTTTCTTGATTCTAGCAAACACAGAAGTCAGAATTGCTTAACTTCCTGATGTAGTAACACGAATCAGAATCTTACATCCTGACTCTAGAGGAAGTCAGAATTGCCTTATTTTCTGATTCTAGCAAAGAAATCAGATTTTCCTTATTTTCAGTTTCTAGTAAACAAAGATATAATAATACCTTCTTTTCTGATTCTAGCAAAGCAGTTAGAATTGCTTTTTTTATTCTAGCAAAGAAAGAAAACAGAATTACCTTATTTTCTGATTCAAGCAGGATATTCAGAACTGCCTCACATTGTCAGATTTCTGCAGGCTTTCAACAACAGGTCTCCTTTGAGAGTAGACAGAACACCAAAGCTTGACCTACTCCTTCTTGTTCACAAGGTTAGTCTGTCAGTCTGTAACACTGTTCGGATGACTTCTAGCAAAGATTAAAACTGCCTTTATTTCTGATTCTAGCAGAATGAATCAGAATTGCATTACTTTCCTGATTCTAGCAGAACAGGTCAGAATGCCTTACTTTTCTGATTCTAGCAAGAAATCAGAACTGCCTTATTTTCAGTTCTTAAACAGAATATATAATACCTTACTTTCTGATTCTAGCAGATATCAGAATGCTTATTTTGATTCTAGCAGAAAACAGAATTGCCTTATTTCTGATTCTAGCAGGATATTCAGAACTGCCTTACTTTCTGATTCTAGCAGAATATTCAGAACTGCCTTTTTCTTGATTCTAGCAGGATATTCAGAACTGCCTTACGTTTTCTGATTCTAGCAGAATATTCAGAATTGCCTTTTTTCTGATTCTAGCAGAATATTCAGAACTGCCTTACTTTCTGATTCTAGCAGGAATAGTCAGAACTGCCTTACTTTCTGATTCCAGCAGAATATCAGAACTGCCTTACTTTCTGATTCTAGCAGGATATTCAGAACTGCCTTACTTTCTGATTCTAGCAGGATATTCAGAACTGCCTTACTTTCTGATTCTAGCAGAATATTCAGAACTGCCTTACTTTCTGATTCCTAGCAGAATATTCAGAACTGCCTTACTTTCTGATTCTAGCAGGATATTCAGAACTGCCTTACTTTCTGATTCTAGCAGATATTCAGAACTGCCATTACTTTCTGATTCCAGCAGATAGTCAGAACTGTCTTACTTTCTGATTCTAGCAAAGAAAGAAGTCAGGGGATTATTACATAGTCACTCTTCCTAGTAAAACAAAGGAGTCAGCAATGTGTAGCTTTCCCTTCTAGTAAGAATGGAGAATGAAATTTGCTACTTCCTGATCATAAAAAAGTTATCGATTCAAACACAGGAGTCAGAAACTAGTTTCTTCCTGATTCTATCAAACAAAATTAAAAAACTCTTTAAACTGTCTAATTCTAGCAAACAAAGGAGTAAATAAATTATTACTTTCTGATTCTAAAATCAAAGAACTAAAATTCCGTACTTCTTTACCCTTTTATATACAAAACAATCACGACTGCTTATTTTCTAGTAAACGGAGTAAAAAAAAAATCCTCGTTATTTTCTCATTCTGGTAGACACAGAAGTCAGAAATTCGCTACTGTCTGATTCTAGAAATTTAAAAAAGGAATAAAAATATGTTTTTTGCTGATTCTAGCAAACAAAAGATCAAAAGTTTGTTACTATCCGATCCGAACAACCAACACAGTAATAAAACCATTGTCTTCTAATCATTATAATCAAAACTGTCGAAAATTCGTCACTTTCTAACCTAGTAAATAAAAAAAAACAATGAAAAAATCTCTTTCACCCTGATCATATCAAAGAAAGAGAAGTCAGAAACCATTGCTGTCTAATAATAACAACAAAGAATTAAAACGTTCTTTATTCTGATCCCAGTAACACAGGAGTCAAAATTCGTCACGTGTTGACCCTAGCGAAGAGAGATACCCAACATTAATTACTTCCTGATTCTGGCAAACAAACTGACGTTCTATCAACAAGGCAGACTATCAAACAAGCAAACAAACAAGCAAACAAACAGACAAACAAAGGAGCAAAAACGGAGAGGAAAGGTCAGTTTCTGCTGCTGCGTGTGTTGCCTTTTCCTTCGGTCCATTGCGTGCCTGTTCTGGGCAAGAGATGTGTCTTGTTTTTTTTTCTTTTCATCTCTCGCTCTGTCTCTCTGTCTCTCTTTGTCACTTTGTCTCTATTTTTGTCTGTCTGTCTGTTCTGTTCTGTTTGTCCATCTCTCTCTATTCTTCCTGTCCTGCTGTCTGTTTGTCTCTCTCTTCTCATGTCCAGTCTGTCTCTCTGTTGTCTTTCTAGTTGTCTGTCTGTCAGTCTGTCAGTCTGCTGCCTGTCTGTCTCTCTCTAAGTCTGTCTGTCTGTCTGTCTGTCTGTCTGTCTGTCTGTCTTGTCTTCTCTCTCTCTCTCTCTCTCTCTCTCTCTCTCTCTCTCTCCCCCCTCCCCCCCCTCTCTCTCTCTCTCCTCTCTCTCTCTCTCTCTCTCTCTCTCTCTCTCTCTCTCTCTCTCTCTCTCTCTCTCTCTCTCTCCTCCTCTCTCCTCTCTCTCTCTCTCTCTCTCCCTCCCCCCTCTCCCTCTCTCTCTCCCTCTCCTCTCCCCCTCTCTTCAACCTCTCTCTCTTCCGAATACGCCTCCACACGGCTTCTGGAAAGAGAGAGAGATAGAGAGAAGAAAAACAATGTAAAAATCAAAGACAAGCAAACAAAGAGTAAACAGTGTTGTCAATTGAGGTGTTTTCTTTTTGCCGCCTCATTCCATCTGACACCTCGGCTCTCTGCTGCTGCTGCTGCTGCTGCCCCCCTCACTACAGCAGCTACAGCCCAGGTCACCCAAGGACGACACACTGCAGGCATCCTCCCTCCCTCCATCCTTCCTCCTCCCGCCTCTTCCCTCTTTCCTCCTCTCTTCTCTCCCCTCCTCTCCGCCTCTTCCCTCTTTCCCTCTCTCTTCTCTCCCCTCCTCCCGCTTCTTCCCTCCTTTCTCCCTTATTCTTCCCTCCTCCCTTCCTCCCTCTTCCCTCCTTCCTTCTCCCTCCTCCATCCTCTCTCCTTCCCTCCTCCTCCCTCCTTCCTCCTCCCTCCTCCTCTTCTTCCTCTCTTTCCTCCTTTCTCCTTCCTTCTCTCCCTTCCTCCTACCTCTTCCCTCATTCCTCCCTCCTTCCTTCTTTCCTCCCTTCTCCCTTCTCCTTCCTTCTCTCCCTTCTCCCACTCTTCCCTCCTTCCTCTTTCCTTCTCCCTCTCCTCCCTCCCTTCTCCCTTCCTTCTCTCCCCTTCCTCCCGCCCCTTCCCTCTTTTCTCCCTCATTCCTTCCCCCCTTCCTCCTCCCCCCTCCCTTCTCCCTCCTCTCTCCCCACTCCTCCCTCCTTCCTTTTCCCCTCCCTCCTCCCTCCTCATCCCTTCCTCCGCCCTCCCCCCTCCATTCTCCCTTCTCCCTCCTACCTGCTGCATCCTCACAGTACATCCCCTCATTTCTGCATCTGTCATTGGCCTAGCAGCATCAGGCAGATGTGAGGCCACTGGCCAGAGATTGTCCTGCACTGCATGCTACTGGGTTCACTTTTTATGGTGATAGCGTTTCATGAGGTATTTGGTCTAGTTTTTCTGTATTTTGGTTGTCCGTGTCTGTATCTGTGTCTCTTTGTTGTTTTTTGTATTCCCTCTCTGTATTTCTCTGTTTCTGTCTGTGTCTCTCTGTTTCTTTCTGTGTTCCCTCTCTGTATTTCTCTGTTTCTGTCTGTGTTCCCTCTCTGTTTCTGTCTCTCTGTCTCTCTGTTTCTGTCTGTGTTCCCTCTCTGTTTCTGTCTCTCTGTCTCTCTGTTTCTGTCTGTGTTCCCTCTATGTTTCTGTCTCTCTGTCTCTCTGTTTCTGTCTGTGTTCCCTCTATGTTTGTTCTCTGTCTCTCTGTTCTGTCTGTGTTCCCTCTCTGTATTTCTCTGTTTCTGTCTGTGTTCCTCTCTGTATTTCTCTGTTTCTGTGTGTGTCTCTCTGTTTCTTTCTGTGTTCCCTCTCTGTATTTCTCTGTTTCTGCTGTGTGTCTCTCTGTTTCTTTCTGTGTTCCTTCTCTGTATTTCTCTGTTTCTGTCTGTGTGTCTCTCTGTTTCTGTCTGTGTTCCCTCTTTGTACTCTCTCTCTTTCTCATTATCTCTTCTTTCTGTTTCTCTGTCCCCGACTCTGCCCTGTTTCTCTTCTCTCTCTCTCTCTCTCTCTCTCTCTCTCTCTCTCTCTCTCTCTCTCTCTCTCTCTCTCTCTCTCTCTCTCTCTCTCTCTCTCTCTCTCTCTCTCGCTCTCTCTCTCTCTCTCGCTCTCCGCTCTCTCTCTCATCAGATATCAACATGTTCTTTACAATCAATATGTAACGCAGTGAAATAAGAAGTCTTTTTCTATTTTCTATCCTCGGCGAAATCTCCAAGGTTCATCATTAGTGAGATTTTGCGTATAGGACTGTTTTGAACCCGCCATTGAGGTGTCACTATCAGATTTTGGGTGATAGAAGCCCTAGTGAGATCCGGGATGAATATTTCCCCTTAAACGTTTTCAACTTAGCAGTTACTAAGATCCCAGCGGCAGTAGAAACAAACAAAAAACAAGCCTTGAATTTAACATCGGTACTGACTTCACTCCTACAACGTCCTATGAATGAGGTTATAACCCACAACCTGTACGCGTAAGCACTCAGACCATTTTACACACACAATAAAACCCCTTCAGCCTTATAGAAGAACAGATTATTCCGAACCTGTTGGAGCAGATGATAAAATCTTTAGCCCGCTAGAGCAAGCACACCAAAACACTTCAATGACAATTATTTTTCTTTGTTTTTGAAGTCAACACAACATATAAAGCACATGCACACAGCTGTGTTTAGATACCATCTGTGAACATGGAATGTAGCCACCTAAATGGTGGATAAAAATGGTCGTATACACAACCTCCCACCATGGATCAACCCCAGAGTTCTAGCACAGGAAGGAAGAACACAACTCCCCAACAATAGCAGCATATGGCTCTGCCAGTGAGTGGCTTTGCAGCTGCTATGCTTTTGCTTCTGCCTATCACTAATAAGCTCCCTGTGGATTCCTGGCCCTGCAAATACAAGATGACTGGGCATGGCCATGTTAGTGAGGTTTGAATGAGCAGTGTAGGAAACACCAATATGGCAGCGTAGCAGAAGATGAAGCAGCACAAAGGAAGAAAAAAAAAAAGCAAATTAACAACTAACAAGCAACAAAATGTATGGGCAGAGGGAGAGATGGAATTGTGGGTGGAGGAATAATGTGAAAGTTGTACATGTGGACAGAATATACATCTCAGTCTGGCAGGAACACTTCGTTTCTGTCTTCGTTGGTCTGTGGCTTAGTAGAGATGCTATGCTAGCTTAGGAACAACATAGACACCGTTATACCCCATGAAAGAGATCAGTTGTGGATTAAGGTAAGGATTATTCTTCTCTGTTTTGTTTATTTGATATTTTGGGTATTTTATTTGGGTAAATATCCGTTAGTGCTTTAAAAGCATGTGTGTAGATACGCACGTAGGTTATCAGTCTGTGCACTGTAAAAAAAATTAGTCATTTATTAACGTCACCTTTAGGCATTTCGGGGTACTTCAATACACTGAGCATACAACCAGTCCAGTGTTTCACCAGTATTATTGATTGCGGATGGATAAAACATCTACTCGATGTACTTTAATGTTAAGAAAATAATGTAATACAGTCATTTTTTTCACCTCTGACACGCGGTAAAACCTTCTCAGAAATGTCAAAGAAACACCAAGCAAAGCAAAATCTCAAAATCTACTGCTGCTAAAAAGGGACCTTTCCAAATTGCTGTTTTTTGTGTGGCATTCTAAACCCCCATAAGATCACGTCTATTAAGATCAGCATCATCAAGAGCAAGAACACATAACAAAAATTAACCCAACAACAAAAATCACATAAAGGGAGGGGGAATGAGGAGGGATGGCTATGGACACCCCCAGATCATCAAGCCTGGAGAGAGACAGCCTCTGTAAGCCATGTGTGGTCATGAACCACAGCTAAAAAAACCCAACACATCTCCCTCCGTTTTTACCCTTGCACCCTCCATCCCTCCATTTCTTCATCCCCCCCCCCCCCTCTCTCTCTCTCTCTCCTCTCTCTCTCTCTCTCTCTCTTCTGTCTGTCTGTCTGTCTGTCTGTCTGTCTGTCGTCTGTCTGTCTGTCTGTCTGTCTCGTCTGTCTGTCTGTCTGTCTGCAATGGTAGACTGGGGGAAAAAAGAAGAAGGAAGAAGAAAAGTGCCGAGAAAATTGCTTGGATGAAGCTT
>CM060341.1:40533273-40545773 GCA_030674155.1 Stramonita haemastoma | reverse complement strand
TTGTCCTGTGTGCTAATCTCTCTGTCAGATTGTGCACATCTGCTGCGGTTGTTCATTTCTTCCACTAAGAATTTTCTGCAAAAAAAGTCAATATTAACGGTAACAAAAATAAGTAAAGCTGTTCCCATAAATTATGCGGTTTGTTGGGGAGCGAGATGTCAGAGACCTCAGCTTCTTAGAAGCCAGCATATTGAAGGCTGCGCCCATCTCCATCCCCTCGCTGCTTTACCTTCCTGCCCTAAAGAGGGAGGTCCTTTTACAGCTGGTAAACTGGGGGCTGTACTGAAACCAAGGCACAAGAACTGTCACCCATCCACTCGGTAGCCACGCTCAGTGCTTCGAAAACTTAGGTCGGAAAAGCGAGTGCTGTGACCACTGAGCTGTCCCATCCCCTTAATTAACGGACAAAACAGCAAAATACAACAGCAGTCACATCTCTACTGTCAAAGATAGGTAGAAACAGCATGCTTGCACTCAAATCCAACACCCTCAGTTAAGAGGGCTAATTGCGAGCCATTTCCTTTTACTAGTGTGTGGTCAGTCCTGCTATAATTAGTTAGCACCAGCTGGCCCTAACTGGGCTGGGATGGAATGGATTAATTAGCAGCTGAGAGGAGCTGAATTTGGGGGAACTGACAGCTGTGCAGGATTATTGCAATTTTCTGTGTGAGATTTCTCAGAGAAAGCAAGTGCCTCAAATTGTGCACTTTGATCATTGCTTGCATTGCATTGCATTGCATTCCACTTCCAGCCATGGGAGATTTCTCTGCATGGACTTTGGGCTGCTCTACCCAAGGAGGATGCATCGCAGTATTAGCAGCGTTACATTTTCCCAGTCTGCATGCATGTATATCCCTTTCCCTGTCAGTCCTTTTCTTCCACAACTGTTTGCCTGGAATAAATCATTCTTGTTGCCTCCGTTCTTTCCCGTGTGTGAGTGTATGTGTCACTTGGATCTCTGTTTATCGTCTATCCGAAAGACTAACACCAGACCACTGTTGTCGAGGGTGAGTGGATACGTGAATGTTTCATTTAAATTCAGAATAGGGTAAGATCAAGTTTTTTCATGCTGGAGCAAGACATTGCTTAAATGTTTATATACGATAACAAACACAGACAATTCACAGCACTTTTTTTTTTTCTGAATAAAACCACCTTTTTGTTTCACCACGTTATTGTTGTGTGTGTGTGTGTGTGTGGTGTGTTGTGTGTGTGTGTGTGTGTGTGTGTGTGTGGTGTGTGTGTGTGTGTGTGTGTGGTGTGTGTGTGTGTGTGTGTGTGGTGTGTGTGTATGTCTGTTTCTAGTGTGTTTTTGTTAATTGTTCAATTTGCTTTTGACTGTGTGATTTTCGTAGAGTGTTCTGTGTCGTATGTGTCTGTGTATCTTTATTCCGTTTCATCCTCTCTCCTTTCTTCTCTCAACCTCCATCTCTCATTTCTCTTTCCTCTCTCTGTCTCTTCTTGTGTCTCGCTCTCGCTCTCGCTCTCTCTCGCTTCTCTCCCCCTCCTCCTTCTTCATCTTTTCTTCTCTCTTCTCTCTGTCTTTGTCTCTCTTCGTTCTTCTTCTTCTTTTCTTCTGTTCTTTCTCTCTCTCTCTTGTTCTTCTTGTTCTTCTTTTCTTTCTTGTTCTTTTTCTTTTTCTTCTTCTTCTCTTCTTCTCTTCTTCTTCTTCTTCTTCTTCTTTCTTCTTCTTCTTTTCTTCTTCTTCTTCTTCTTCTTCTTCTTCTTCTTCTCACTTCCTGTTTTTCTTCTCTTCTCTTCTTGTTTTTCATGTCTTGTTCATTCTCATCACGATGGACAAGACACCGCTTGTCACTTGCAAACTTGCCTGGTCGATTTGATCCGAAAGAAAGCGTGGTCAATGTATGTGCGAGATGGGAACCGGAAGCCAGTTTAGATTTTTCAGGGCAGTGCGCATGCGTGCAGGTATTTTCCCCCCAAGTGTCATTTGTTTCTGCTCGTTGCAAGAGAAACAATAATGGAGGGAGAGAGGGGGGGGGGGGGGGGGTCGGGTGCGGAGACAATTGCGGGGAAAAGAGGAGAAGATGCAAGAAGAGCAAAGAAGCATGCAAGAGAGAAATGCAAGAAAGAAGAAAATGCAAAGAAAAAGTGAAATGCAAAGAAGACGAAAATGCAAAGAGAAAAGAAGAAGAAGAAGAAGAAGAAGAAGAAGAAGAAGAAAGAAGAAGAAGAGAAAAAAAAAGAGAAGAAGAAGAAAGAACAACACAACAAAAAACAACACAAAAAACACAACAAAACAAGAGAAGGAGAAGAAGAAAGAAGAAGAAGAAGAAGAAGAAGAAGAAGAAGAAGAAAGAAGAAGAAGAAGAAGAAGAAGAAGAAGAAGAAGGTTCTTTTCTTTTATGTATCGTGTCTGTTGTCCTCTGCTGTTACTGTAACTTTTGACATTTTCTGCCTTCAAGCTGCTTTCTATTTGAAAAAAAAATCTTTTTGATGTGTGGGTTTTTCCAGTAAATTTCTTTGTACATTCAGGGTAGTTATTAATTAGCTATTTTTAAAGCAATGATCAAAGTGAATATTTTAGTTAATGTTTTGCAAATGTTTTCTGTTCTCTTTGTCCATGTCCGTCTGTCTCTTTGCCGTCTGTTCGTCCGTGTGTCTGTCTGTATGTATGTCTGTCCGTCCGTCACTCCGACTGTTAGTCTGTCTGTCTGTCTGTCTGTCTATCTGTCTCTGTCTGTCTTCACTCTCTCTATGTCTCTCTCTCTGTTCTCTCTCTGTTAATCTGTCTCTCTTTCAGTTTTTCTCTCTCTTCTCTGTCTCTCTCTGTTCTCTCTCTGCTATCTGTTCTCTCTCTCTTCTCTCTCTCTCTCTCTATCTCTTCTTCTCTTCTTTCTCTCTCTTCTTCTCTCTTCTCTTCTTTCTCTCTCTTCTCTCTTTCTCTTTCTTCTCCTCTCTCTTCTCTTCTTCTCTTCTCTTCTCTTTCTTCCTCTTTCTTTCCTTTCTCTTCTCTTCTTCTCTTCTTTCTCTTCTTTCTTTCTTTCTTTCTTTCTTTCTTCTCTTCTTTCTTTTTCTTTCTTTCTTTCTTCTTCTTTCTTTCTTTCTCTTTCTTTCTTTCTCGTTTCATCACCGTATTTTATCAATATAAGCCACTCCTTCCCTGATACCTCATCCTGTATCACTGTAAAACTGCAGACCTGTAACTGGAGAAGCGCGCGCGCGCGCGCACACACACACACACACACACACACACAACAACACAAACACACACACACACAACACACACACACACTGACACACAATACACACACGCACGCACGCACCACACACGCACACACATATACACACACCACCACCACAACACACACACACAACACACAACACACACAAACACACAAACACAAACACAACACCACACACACAGCACACAGCACACGACACACAACACACATACACAACACACACACACACACACACACACACACACACACACACACACACACACACACACACACACACACACACCATTACCGCGCCGATATTCTCGAAACAGCTTCAGTTTATTTTCTGGCTCAACAAATAGCCACCCCAGCATAAAATCGATCTAAAATCATTGCCTCGTATGAGCTTTTGTGCCTGCGCTCATATCAAATGGGCCATTTTGTTTTCTATAAAACATATTTGACGCTCACTGCAAATCGCACTTTTTCCCCAGAAAGGATAGTCTGAGGACGTTTTTCTTGATATGTTTTTTCACCTTTGCTAAGATCAACGTTTATTTTATTAAAAAAAAAAAAAAAATGAAAGAAAGTAAAAACAATGCAGTTGTGGAGGAGAGAAGAGAAGAGAGACGAGAGAGAAGAGAGAGAGGAGAGAGAGAGAGAGAGAGAGAGAGAGAGAGAGAGAGAGAGAGAGAGAGAGAAGAGAGAGAGAGAGAGAAGAGAGAGGAGAGAGAGAGAGGACACACACACACACAGAGACAGAGAGAGAGACAGAGAGAGAGACAGAGAGAGAGACAGAGAGACGAGAGACAGAGACAGAGAGACAGAGAGACAGAGACAGAGAAAGAGACACAGGAAGAGAGAGAGAGAGAGAGAGAGGGAGACACGAGGAGTGATACAGATGACGACGACAGCAGACAACATATGACAGAGAGAGAGAGAGAGAGAGTGAGAGAGAGAGAGAGGTGAGAGAGAGAGAAGAAGAGAGATGAGAGAAGAGAGAGAGATACTGACGAGAGAGGAGAGAGAGAGAGAGGAGAGAGAGGAGAGTGACAGAGACAGAGATATGCATAAAGACATATACACAGAGGGAAAGAAAGAGAGAGCCCAAAACAGACAGAGACAGACAGACTGACAGACAGGCAGACTGACAGACAGTCTGACAGACAAACAGACAAGCCGACAGACAGACTCACAGACACATAGACAGACAAACTGACAGACAGAGAGGGGGGTTGGGGGAGGGGGAAGGAGGAGGTAACAGGGAGGATTTGAGTGGAAGAAGTGTGTAATTTGAAAAGGATTCGGGTTGGCAAAAATGTCCCTCCCTGTTTATTAATTTGAGATAAATGTGATCGGACCGATATTTCCTTTCTTTCTTTCTTCTTTTTTTTTTCCCTTCTGCTCTGTTCTGTTCTTTGTTTTTTTTCTGTAATTGTTTTCTCCTTTGTTATTTCTTTGTTTTGTATTTCTTTTCCTTTGTCTCCTTTTCCCTCTTTCCTTTCTTTTTTTTGATTTTGGTTTTGGTTTTGGTTTTGCATCTATTGTTTTAGTTTTTTCAGCATAGGGATTGCTGGTTTTCCTTTTCCTTTTTTTTTTGTTTTTGCTTTTTTTTTCGCTTTCTGTCTTTTTTACATTTTTTGGTTCTATTTTCGCAATATTCGTTTTTGTATTCAGAATTTTTTTCTATTAGGTTCATTTTCTAGTTCCTTTTTTTAGTGTTTCTTTTTACTTCTTTGTGTTTTCTGTTCATGAGCATTTGTGTTTGTTATGTGTCTTATGTCGTTTCAGTTTTCTGTTTTTTGGTTTTTTTTTAAACTATTATGTTTTTTTTCCATTTCCCATCTTTGTGCCTTTTCACACATCTTGTGTCATTGTCGTTTTCATTCTTTGTGTTTGTTATCCATTATGAGTGTTTGTTGTTTCTCATTATTTGTGTTGTTTTATCCATTATGTAACTTTGCTGTTTTTCATTGCTTGTGTCTTATTGCACATCGTAATTATGTTTAGGTTGTTTCCATTCGTTGTGTCTTCGTTTACGTCATGTGTCTTTTGCGCCATACTGTCTGTCTGTCTGTCTGTCTGTCTTTCTTCTGTTCTTTCTGTCTGTCTGTCTCTTCTTTGTCTGACTCTCTCTCTCTCTCCTGTTCTCTCTGTCTGTCTCTCTGTCTCTCTCTCTGTTCTTCTGTCTCTCTTCTCTCTTCTCTCTCTCTCTCTGTCTCTCTCTCTGTCTCTCTCTCTCTCTCTTTCTTCTTTTATGTATGATTTTTTCTATCAATTTCTTATTTTTATCATTTCTTTCTCTTTTTCCTCCCTCCATTTTTCGACTTCCAGTTTTCCTCCTTGCCCTAGTTTTCTGTTGATTTGTGTTCTGCCCTTTCCGTTTTCAAATTCACTGCTGTCTTCCTGATCTGAGATATATTCTCTCTTTCCTTATCTTCTGCTTCGATCTGGCTTTTTCTCGTCTTTTTCTTATCTTTTCTTTTTTTGTTTTTCTTGTTCTTCTTTTCTGATTTTTCTATCTTCTTCTTTTGTTTTCTTGTTCTTTCTCTTTGTCTTCTTTTCTCTTCTTCTTCTTCTTTTCTTCTTCTTCTCTCTTCTTCTTTTCTTCTTCTTCTTCTTTTCTTCTTTTTTGTTTTCTTCTTCTTCTTTTCTTTTCTTTTTCTTCTTCTTCTTTTCTTTTCTTCTTCTTCTTTTGTTCTTTTCTTCTTTTCTTTGTTCTTCTTCTTCTTGTTGTTCTTCTTCTTCTTGTTTCTTGTTCTTGTTCTTGTTCTTGTTCTTGTTCTTCTTCTTCTTCTTCTTCTTTTCTTCTTCTTCTTCTTCTTGTTTCTTCTTCTTGTTCTTTTTCTTTTCTTTTCTTCTTGTTCTTCTTGTTCTTCTTGTTCTTGTTCTTGTTCTCTTCTTCTTTTCTTTTCTTCTTCTTGTTCTTCTTCTTTTCTTCTTTTTTTTTTTTCTTTGTTTTTTTTCTTCTTCTTCTTCTTCTTCTTCTTTCTTCTTCTTCTTTTCTTCTTCTTCTTCTTCTTCTTCTTTTTTGTTCTTCTTCTTCTTCTTCTTCTTCTTCTTTCTTCTTCTTTTCTTCTTCTTCTTCTTCTTCTTCTTCTTCTTCTTTTTGTTGTTCTTGTTCTTGTTCTTGTTTTGTTTTGTTCTTGTTCTTCTTCTTCTTCTTCTTCTTCTTCTTCTTCTTCTTCTTCTTTTCTCTTTTTATCTGCTTCCTCCTTCTTTCACCTCCTCTTCCGCCACTTACTCTTCCTACTTTTTTCCCATTCTTCTTCTATGAATCGTATCGTTCTTCTTTGCAATTCTTCTTCTATGTTCCCTGTTGGGCAGACGACATTGTGCCTGGTCTTTTTCTGTGCCTCTAGCTCTGCAGAATGTGTGTCTGCTGACCTCAGCCCACACGTTCTGACTTCAAGGCAGTTCATCAGCAAGTTCATAAAGAAGAAATGTTCAGATTTGCATGATAAAAGACAAAAGTATGGGCTGGGTGGACAAACAATAAGCATGAGAGAAAGAGAGAGGAGAGAGAGAGAGAGAGAGAGAGAGGAGAGAGAGAGAGAGAGAGAGAGAGAGAGAGAGAGAGAGAGAGAGAGAGAGGAGAGAGAGAGAGAGAGAGAGAGAGAGAGAGAGAGAGAGAGAGTGAGAGAGGAGAGAGAGAGAGAGAGAGAGAGAGAGAGAGAGAGAGAGAGAGAGAGAGAGAGAGAGAGAGAGAGAGTGAGAAGAGAGAGAGAGAGAGGAGAGAGAGAGAGGTGAGAGGAGACAGAAACAAAGATAGTATAGAAAATTGAAAATTTTCTAACATAGAATTTCAGAAGGTGGGGATGCTGTTTATACTGAAAACGTCCCTGACATCTCCACGGAGGCTGCTCATTATTGCAAAGCTGTACAGTTTTCCTCTAGGCTATTTCTTTATCAATTTACCACATCCTGTTTCCATCCTCTATCAATATGTATAATGATACTGTTTCAGGTCATCTTCAAGTCAAGTCAAGTCAAAAACACTTTAATCATCCTGGAGGGCAATTACAATTCAAAATATCAGAAAAGTCCAGATACAAGATACAGCCTCTATTGTCCACTTTACATACGGAAAAATGTCTCTTGACTGCGCTAAATGGTATAAAATCCACATAGCCATTTATAGCTACATATATCTCTGTTTAATACGTTGGCCTATTTCCAATTACCATCCTTCTTTCAGCTCTCCTATTTTCGTTTTCGTTTCTCAGTACGAGGTTTGAGGTTCACCAATGGTGAGATGTTGTGTATGCGACCGTCTTAACCCACCATTAAAGTAACTGTGGGTATACCTACCCTCTGCTAAAAAATAAATTTGCTTCAATGTAAACAGCAAAAATTACATCATACAATAACTATCACAGTTTACATAACGTGGAACACTCAATCAACTAACCAACCAATCTCATCCTTCTTCTTTCTCCCCCTACTTCCTCTTCTTTCTTGGTGTCTGCTTCTTTCAGAGGAAGACAAGAGGAAGAAATCGAGTATCTCCTGTCCCGTCGCTGCTGCTCTGTGAGACGAAAGAAAGACAGAATGAAAGAGAGAGAGAGGGCGCGAGACGGCGGCTGCGGAAGAAAATGGAAAGACAAATGGCCGCCAGCGCTGTCCTCCCTCAGCCAATGAATTTGTTTCACGTCATTAAACGCGCCCGCTTTCCAGCATGTCGCACTTTTCCCGCTCGTTTTGTCTTGTTCGTCTGCGCCTGAGGATGAAAAGTGAAAAAAAGGCGATGTGTCTTGTCGCGTGTAAAAAAAAGAAAGAAAAGAGAGAAAAAAATGGTAGAAAGTAGAGAATGAATCATAAAAAAGGTCATCTTTAAACAAGGTATCGGTTATTCATCACGTTTTTGTGTTTAAGTCGCCATTTTGTGAAGCGTTTTCTTTGTTTTATAAGTAGAAACTTCTGACAGAAACATTCATTTAGTTAAGATTACACAGTCAGAACTTAACACTATTTTGACTTACCTTTTAATCTTAGATGTAATTGTCGATATGTTATAACTAAACATTAAAAAATCACTTTCAAAATCACAATTAAGAATAAACAAAGACCCAATTCAGGTTAGCAGTGTTAAAATGAGGTCATTTTATGTGTATGTATATCATATATATATATTTAAACACTGTTTAGATTAACACACACAGGCATAAATGATTTCACCACGCAAATAGCTACTGCTGTGTCATTGTCACTAGAAACAGCATTAAAATCATGAATCAGTGGTCAGGGCACTTGCTTTGTCCCTAAGCGAATTTGAGCATGGCTACCTCTTGGATGGGTGACCATTCATGAATCGTGGCTTTAGTGCAGTGCCCCATTTCACCCAGCTGTAAATGGGTACCTGCCCTTTCTAGGATAGTTGAGGTAAAGCAGCGAAGGAGAGGAGATGGGCGCTGCCCTCAATATGCTGGCCCTTAGAGAAGCTGAGGTCTCTGACATCTCGCTGCCCAACAACCGCATAGGTTATTGAAGCACCATTATCCTTTTCTTTTTACCAATGTGTAAGGTGCAGAAGAAAAACCCATTGAATCCTATATCGATGTGGAAGGACAGAAATATTGCCAGGACTAAGCCACACATCTTTTTTTCTGGTCGTGACATGGAGACCAGCCTAGCCAATTTCTTCACTGCTTTTTTATTCACCGTGAAATCGAGTTTGCCAAGCGCAGACGTACGTTGGCTTACAGGGTCACAGGCCTGATTCATCACACACACACCACGCTGTCACATGCTTACGAGGAGATGAATGAATTATGTGTGTATGAGAGAGAGAGAGAGAGAGAGAGAGAGAGAGAGAGAGAGAGAGAGGAGAGAGAGAGAGAGAGAGAGAGAGAGAGAGAGAGAGGAGAGAGAGAGAGAGAGAGGAGAGAGAGAGAGAGAGAGAGAGCATGGTCTTTTGACATTTGTCTGCATGCTGAATGGAAAGAAGCTTTGGATCTTTACTCGTATAATTCAATGTCAGAGCTGACTCAGTTTTCGTTACTCGATATAGATCGTGAGTGGCAGAGGGTATGTGGGTGTGCTGCATTGTGGCATGTGGACACGTATATCAAATTCCGTTACACATGATGTTAACCCGATACATTCACGTTTATATTCCATCTGGCTGCTCCGTGTCATCTGTTATCAATCAATAAGCATTTGAAAGCAACTATAAAGAAGGAAAGCAAACATGAAAAAAAGAAGCAGAAAGGAGAATTACACATCCACGACATACGTTAAAACACATACAGTTAAACAAGCATGGGCACTGCATTGAATTGTGCTGTATTATATTGTCTTGAATTGCGCTGTATTATATTGTTTGTATTTAGCTGTGTTGTATTGTATTGTATTGTATTGTATTGTATTGTATTGTATTGTATTGTATTGTATTGTATTGCATTGTATTGTATTGTATTGCTATTGTATTGTATTGTATTGTATTGTATTGTATTGTATTGTATTGTATTGTATTGTATTATTATTGTATTGTATTGAGATGTGTTGTATTGTATTGTATTGTATTGTATTTGTATTGTATTGTATACCCCTCTAGGTCACAGCAGAGTTCTCTGCATCAAACTCGGGTGCTCTCCAGAGCAGAGCCCATGGCCACAGAGCAGCACCCCCTTTTATGTCTTTTCCTGTCGACATGTGTATTCTGTTTCCCTATCAAAGGGATTTATTTCACATAATTCTACCGGGTACAACCTTTTGTATCGTATCTTGTATCCTGTGAATCGTGGACCTTGACTGCTGATTTGGAGAGAAGAGTATAGGCGGTAGAGATGAGATGCTTCCAGAGACTCCTTGGCATCTCCTACACAGACCACATAAGCAACGAAGGAGTGCAGAACAGAATCAGCAAACCATTGGTCCCTACGAAAACCTTCTGTCAATCATAAAGAAGGGTAAACTTAAATGGTACAGGCATGTCACAAGATCAAAAGGACTTGCAAAAACAATACTGCAAGGCAATGTCCAAGGAGGAAGAAAAAGAGGCAGACCAAGGAAGAGATGGGAGGACAACATCAGCGAATGGACAGGCCTAGAACTCAACAAAACTTTGAGAAAGGCAGAACAGAGAGAGGAATGGAGGGCACTGGTTGTCAAGTCTACAGGGGTGTCCCCACTGTCGCCAGACTAAGGGATAGATAGATAAATAGGTCACTATAGTTATTGATATTGTTGTTATTATTAATACTATTATCCCTATTATTGGTATCAATAGAATAATAATAATAATAGTGATAGTAATCATCATCATATCATCATCATCATCATAATAATAATAATAATAATAATAATAATAATAATAATAATAATAATAACAACAACAAACAACAATAATAATAATAATAATAATAATAATAATATAATAATAATAATAATAATAATAATAATATTAACAACAACAACAAATAATAACAATAATAACGATAATAACAATATAATAGTAATGATGATATTAAAAATAAGTGTTGTTGTTGTTGTTGTTATTATTATTATTATTATTATTATTATTATTATTATTATTATTATTATATTATTATTATTATTATTTTATTATTTTTGGTAGTAGTAGTGTAGTAGTAGTAGTAGTAGTAGTAGTAGTAGTGGTATCGTCATCATTATTCATTGTTGTTGTTCTGTGTTTCAGGTAAGTGATCAAGGTCTCTACCTTTCTCCTAGGATTGGGGCTGCGATGGTAACGTATTGTGATTCTGTCCGCCTGCCTGCCTGTTTGTTTGTTTGTCTGTTTGTCTGTCTGCCCCTTTGAATTAGTTATTCATTTATTTTATTCTGTCTGTCTGTCTGTCCGTCAGTCTGTCTGTCTGTGTCTGCTGTCTGTCTGTCTGTCTGTCTGTCTGTCTCTGTCTGTCTGTTTGTCTCTCTGTCTGTCTCTGTCTGCCTGTTTGTCTGTCTGTCTGTCTCTGTCTGTCTGTTTGTCTGTCTAAAGGGAGGGGGGTGGCCTGCGCGGCCGTTTGTCCCACCATCAAGAAATCTGACCTTTCTGAGCACTTGCCTCCGGATGCCTCGGTGTACACGGCCAAACTTATGGCTGTTGTGTTGTCCCTGAAACTGAGTCAGCCATCACTAAAGGAAAAGGATTTTCGGTGTGTGTAGAACCGCTCCCAACTCTGTAGGCTATCGCTTGTAGGAACATAAATCACCATAAGCTTCAGGAATTCTACAAACTGTATACTTCCTTGAGACGGGAAGGGTGTGACGTGGTTTTGGTGTGGATCCCGGGTCAAAGGGGCATTCGGGGCAACGAAACGGTTGACCGACTCGCCAGGTGTGCCACAGAGAAGGAGGTTTCTGGTTCCACGGTGCCGTTCACAGATCTGAAACCTAGAAGCGAACAATACGTGCACTCCGTCTGTAAGAGGAATGGAACAGACAACAAACTTCTTCATATCCGTCCTAACCGGATAGAAGTTTTCCTTCTGTGTGTCAAAAAACCGAAGGAAAGCAACAATGCTTACCAGGATACACACGGGTCATTCTCATATCATTCACGTTCACTTGCTGAAAGGCGAGGGAACCCCATGGTGTTTGACTTGTGATGTGTAAGTACCCATCAGGCATCTGCTCCTGGAGTGTCGAGATGTTCAGGATATTAGGCACAAGCATTTTACTGCAGATTCCATAAAGATCGTTTTATATTCATTGATGATCCACCGGACACCATTTTCAACTTCCTAAGAGAATCGGACTTTTCCTGTCTGATAATTATGAGTAAAAGTGGTGTAATCGGTCACTAAGACCAAAGTTGTTTTAAGAAATCTGGTTTTGGTTTTATCTGATTTTATGCGTGATTGACGTGTGTTTTCCCACGACGCGGTGGCCGTCCTGGGTTGACCCTTATGGTTGACCAGGGCGTCGATACAATCTACTTTATTTATTTATTCTTTTATATCGAGGATAATGGAATAAACAATCATATGCCTTTTTACATCCAGTCTCCGTGTGTATGCAGTTCTGCAAATGTCATCTGTTCCCACCGGCACACGATGGCCTACTCTTACGAAAAGTGGAACAGGATTTAACGTGTGCGCAAGATGTTCTGCGTGCGTTCGCACACGGGGCCTCGGTTTACAGTCTCATCCGACAGACATTTTGGGGGATTAGAGTCAGCACTGATGTTAACTCCAGAAGAAAAATCCCTTCGACCGGTAATCGAACCCAGGTGGTCAAATTGCGAACGTAATGTTCTGACCACTATGCATTCAAAGACAGTACAGTTCGTGTTATACCCCGTTTTAATATGCATACATGTTCACAGTTTCATTACAACAATTAACATTTAAGTAC
>CM060341.1:40513273-40523273 GCA_030674155.1 Stramonita haemastoma | reverse complement strand
CGCCGCGTGAGGTGAGCCCACTGAGCCACCGGGGACCCCCTGTAGAATGACGAATGAAGGGAGAGAAGCAGGGAGACAAGGGAATTAATAAATAATGGCGCACGCGCGCTCGCGGACATCTTGAAGAAGTGGGGAAAGAGCAAAACTAATACAAGACAGGATGTTCTTCGTCACCTCAGCCTGCTGCTTTCTCTTTCTTGTTCACATCTCTTTCCTGGGTTTTGTAGTTCTTTGCTCTGTGTGTGTTGTGTTGTGTTGTGTTGTGTTATTTGTGTGTGTGTGTGTGGGGGGGGGATTGGAGGGGGGGGGGGGTGGAGGGGGGGTTGGCGTAGGGGGTGTGTGTGTGTGTGTGTGTCGGGGGGGGAGTGGGGGGGGGGTCTAGGTTGAGTTATTTTCAATGAAATAGGCCCTCTACTTCTATTTGTCTCTGCTTCTGTCTGTCTGTCTGTCTGTCTGTCTGTCTGTCTGTCTGTGTCTGTCTCTCTTCCTGTCTATCTGTCTGTCTGTGTTTCTGTCCCTGTCTCTGTCTGTCTGTCTGTCTGTCTGTCTGTCTGTCTGTCTGTCTGTCTGTCTGTCTGTCTGTCTGTCTGTCTGTCTGTCTGTCTGTCTGTCTGTCTCCTCTCTCTCTCTCTCTCTCTCTCTCTCTCTCTCTCTCTCTCTCTCTTCTCTCTCTCTCTCTCTCTCTCTCTCTCTCTCTTCTTCTCTCCTCTCTCTCCCCCCATAGGCGGATAGCCTAGTGGTCAGAACATTGCGCTGGCAATTTGACGACCCGGGTTTGAGTCCGGTTGAGGAGATTTTTCTCCTGGAGTTAACATCAGTGCTGACTCCCACTCTCCCCAAAAGTCCTTCGGATGAGACTTTAAACCGAGGCCCCATGTGCGAACGCACGCGGAACATCTTGCGCACACGTTAAATCCTGTTCCGCTTTTCGTAAGAGTAGGCCATCGTGTGCCGGTGGGAACAGATGACATTTACAAAACTGCATACACACGGGGACTGGATGAAAAAAAGCACAAGAGTGCTTATTCCATTATCATCGATATAAAAGAATAAATCAAATCAAATCAAATCAAATCAAATCAAATCAAATCAAATCTCTCTCTCTCTCTCTCTCTCTCTCTCTCTCTCTCTCTCCTCTCTCTCCTCTCTCTCTCTCTCTCTCTCTCTCTCTCCTCTCTCTCTCTCTTCTGTCTGTCTGTCTGTCTGTCTGTCTGTCTGTCTGTCTGTCTGTCTGTCTGTCTGTCTGTCTGTCTGTCTGTCTGTCTCTCTCTCTCTCTCTCTCTCTCTCTCTCTCTCTCTCTCTCGTCTCTCTCTCTCTCTCTCTCTCTCTCTCTCTCTCTCTCTCTCTCTCTCTCTCTCTCTCTCTCTCTCTCTCTCTCTCTTCTCGCTCTGCTCTGCTTCGCTCTCGCTCTCTCTCCAGCATAATGCAACACAGCACAGACCAGTACAGCACACCAGACTGCCCAATGCTGCAGCCATTAACGAGATAATTATGCCCACACTCCTGTTCTCCCTCGCCTCTCTTTCCTTACTCCTGCCCTTACTTCTGTTCCCAGAACCTAGGCGGTCTTTAGGGCAGCGAGGCCTCAGAGACCTCGGCTTCTCTAGGGGCCAGCATGTTGAGGGCGGCACCCATCCCTCTCCCTTGCTGCTTTACTTTCCCTGACCGTAAAGAGGGGGGATAGGATAGCCTGGTGGTTAGAGCGATGCACTCATGATATGATGACCTGGGTTCGAAACTTGTTCATGAGGATTTTTTCTATGGAGTTAACATATGTGCCAACTCCTCTCCCCTCAATAATCTTTTGGATGGGACTATAAACTGAGGTATCGTGTGCGAACACACGAAGAATATTTAGCTCACTCATAAAATCCTGTTCAGCTTTTTGGAAGAGTAAGCCATTGTGTACTGGTGGGAGGTGGACGGTAAAGTGTACAAAAAAAAGCGTACACATGGGACTGGATGTATAAAAGCACGTGAGTGATAAGGTCATAATCCTCGAAATAAATGAATAAAAGATAGATCAATAAATCAATAAATAAAATAATAATATAGAGGGCATAGTACCATTAATTTTACAGCTGGGGGAACTGAGGGACTGTACTGAATGAAGCCAATGCAGGCAAACGGTCCCCACCCATGAGGTAGCCTCTGCCCAACGCTGCATGGAGAAAACGAATAGTCTGACCACTAAGCTGTCCTGTACTCTATGACTATAGCTGTGTAAACTTTGTGATGAGGACGACAGTTAGTGGGGGGAGGGGGGCAGGTGAGCGGAAGTGGGAGGGGGGATGTGGAAAGGGGGAGAGAGGGAGAGGGGCCTAGGACTGCATGTTATGAAGAAGCGGTGTGCATTTCCAGTTGCCCTCATTAAAGGTTCTTCACATGTATCACCTACATGCTTAGTGATGTTTTGTTACAGTCTGCTAATTCTGCATCTAGTACTCCTATTATCTGCTTTTCTGTCTGTCTGTCTGTACCTCTGTCTTCTCTCTCTCTCTCTCATCTCTCTCTCTCTCTCTCTTCTCTCTCTCTCTCGTCTTCTCTCTCTCTCTCTCTCTCCCCCTCTCTCTCTCTTCTCTCTCTCTCTCTCTCTCTCTCTCTTCTTCTCTCTCTCTCTCTTCTCTCTCTCTCTCTCTCTCTCTCTCTCTCTCTCTCTCTTCTCTCTCTCTCTCTCTCTCTGTATTTTCTTCAATTACTTTTGACTTTATTTTGTCGTTATAAGCTGTACAATGTTGTAGCTAAATACTGTTTGGGTGGGGTTTTCTTGGTTACTTTGCTTGTTTGCTTGCTGCTTCATTTCTGTTTGTTTTTTGTTTAAGTGGATTTTTGGTTGATTTTTTTGGGGGGTTAGGGGGGTTGGGGGTTCTTTTGCTTGTTTTTTTGCTAGATAGATGGCCTCATGAAAAAAAGCAATTTTATTGCTTACGCAATGACCATCTGGAAATAAAATTTTGATTTGATTTGTTGATAAATTTTGATTTGATTTGATATCTCTCTCAAAATGACGACACACACGACATGACACAACAAAGCAGATTGCTGCACAGTGTACACAATACAACACGACACATCACGATATGACACACTACAGAGAACTCTACACTGGTCAGAATGCACTCCTGTGATGTCGTTAAACGGATGCATTGTCCCTAACTACATTAGACGTTCACCTGCACGAACAGAGGACAAAAACAACTTGAAATCATTCTGAACTGGTTAACACATAGATTTCTATCAATACTCAAATAATTTCAATGAAAAAGATATAGAAATCAAAGCCCAGTCTATATTGCAAAATTAACAAATGCAAAATTCGTACTCTTAAGCCTTCCGAGAAAAAAATGAATATGTTATTTTACCTGATCTGCTACATTCACAAAGACAACAGGAATTGTCCGATTTGGAACCGTTTGTCTTGAAATTTACGGTCTGTGCATTGGCAACTTACCTGGTGAAAGAAAGGGGAACAGTTGGGGTTGTTTTGTTTTGTAATTGCTGGGGATGGGTGGGGGGTTGAAACAAGGCTCCAGACCCAGAGAAAAGTTGTATCTCTGTTGAGTCTGTCCACTTTAGGACAGTAACCACTTTACTACACAACTGGGAGATGTGCGCTCCTATCAGTTTATCTTTGTATTACAGACTGTGCAAACTTTGTGAGAAGAGAGAGAGAGAGACAGTTAGTGGGGAGATGGGGGAAGATGAATGGAAGAATGGCGATGCAGAAAAGGGGGAGAGGGATGAAAGCGAGGGGGGCATGTTATGAAGAATCTGTGTGCATTTCCATTTGCCCTCCTTGAAGGGTTTCCCTTTACATGTGCAGGCACCGCCAACTTTGCTTCTAGTGATGTTCTGTCACAGTCTGCTGACTGTCTGATTCTGCTACTGCATGGTCTGTCCGTCAAAGAACGGTCACATACACGAAAATCCCCAAATTAGCGAACCTCAGAACTCTAGACCTGGAACAAAAAACAAGTGTGCACTCTTGTAAAATCTTCTTTGATGCTTATCTGTGAAAAGTTTAACCTTGTATGAATCATACTTACTTGAAAGCACGGCCACACAGCCAGCCAGCGAAACACATTTATGAAATCTTTCTCAAACCGTCACAGACGGGCAATTAATTCAGTCCTTGATCTACGTAATTTAATAACAACTTTTGACTATAATAATAACTATTGATATATTACCATTGTCGTTCAAGTCCAAGTTTGATATACACTTTTTTGTGTTTAAGATTCTGTCAGATTGCATGCCCCTTAAATACTCATAAACAGATTTGTTGTTAATATCCATCTCTGTTTTTCAACCATGGGGGTGCCAGGGGGTTGTCAGTATGAATTGCATCCCCACTTTCTGGAAATTCTCTGCCAGGATTTCCCTCTCTTCTATCCTTAGTTTTGCTCCTGCTTTCTTCTTTTTCTTCCTGTTGCTTTCTTCAGGTCTGTTTGCTGCCTTATTTGTCCATTCTTCTGCCTTTTTTCCAGAAAAAAAACCGAAAAGATAACAATTCTCACGCCAAAGTCCTTCGCTGAATTGTCAGGCGCTTAACGGCAACGCAATGATCAAATATTTAGAAACAGAACTACACTTTCCTCGATTCACCAGTCTGCTACCAAGATTCAGCCAATGACTTTCACACACAGTATGATCAACAACCGATCGCTTTCAGTAACCACTCCCTGTCAATAACAACAGCAACAAACAAAAGAAAAAGTGAAGATGATGCATTCATTTGGTAGTAAGTCAGCAGACAATAGCAGCAGGAGACGAGGAAGAAAGTGACACCGTGTGAAATGTTGATGTTGTTAGTGCCTGAGCACAATGCAAGGCACTAGTTTGTTACTGCTATACTAATTATGATCTTCATGCTATAACTCTTCCATCATTTACAAATGAATGCACCCTGTCCTAAACCAGCCAGCTTTTGTTGTACCGGCAGTAAAATCTAACTCTATACCCTGTTTTAAAAGGTACAATAATAACTGCACTAATTTCATATATCTTTTTATGGACAAGGTGACAGCGCCGGCATCTTTCGGATGAGAATATAGACCAATATTCCGTGTACGAACACACGCAGAACATCTTGCGCACACGTTAAATCCTGTTCCGCTTTTCGGAAGCGTTGACCATTGTGTACCGGAGGGAACAGATGATAAAATGCATAAAAGTGCATACAAGCAAGGACTGAATTTTTTTTGTTAGTGTTTATTCCATTGTCCTCGAAATGAAAATAGATAAATAAATAAGTATATAGATAGGTATAGCGTCTGTGGTCGGGGGGGATATAGACAACAAGATTTGATTGGCTTGGACTGAAGTGCCCCAAAGGTCGACCAAAATAATGCTCGTTCACTCAGCACACCTATGTGCAATAGAGATTCAAACCTGAGACTCTCCGACCAGTATGGACCAGAAGCCACTGACTGTCCTCTCTCTATGTCTCTATGTCTCTCTGTCTCTGTCTCTTTATATCTCTCCTTACCTTTCTTCCTATTTCTCTCTCACTCTCTCTCTGTATCTCTCTCTGTATCTCTCTGTATCTCTCTCTGTATCTCTCTCTGTATCTCTCTCTCTCTCTCTCTCTCTCTCTCTCTCTCTCTCTCTCTCTCTCTCTCTCTCTCTCTCTCTCTCTCTCTCTCTCTCTCTCTCTCTCTCTCTCTCTCTCTCTCTCTCTCAGTTTCCCACTGATGGAAATCAATAGCGTTATAAGGAGCCCAGACAGGGGCAGCAGGGGGAGTAGACCTTTACACTGTTACAACACGAGGCTGCTGCGGCTGCTGCTGCTTTTGAAACAGTCTGTGACCAAAGGTAGGACGTAGAGGAGATAGGATAGGGATGGAAAGAGGGAGAGGGAAGAAGCGGGGAAGAAAGAAAAAAGAAAGAAAGAAAGAAAGAAAGGAAGGGAGAGAGAGAAGAGAGAGAGAGAGAGAGAGAGAGAGAGAGAGAGAGAGAGAGAGAGAGAGAGAGAGAGAGAGAGAGAGAGGAGAGAGAGAGAGAGAGAGAGAGTGGAGAGAGAGAGAGAGGAGAGAGAGAGAGAGAGAGGAAGGCAAGGCAAGGCAAGGCAAGGCAAGGCAAGGCAAGGCAAGGCAAAATTCTTTTATTCGAGGATAATAGATAAGCACTCATGTGCTTTTTTACATCCAGTCCCCGCCCTTTTCAGGGAAAACATCAAGATAAAAAGATACTAAACAGTAAAAACTATATGCAGTACCAAACAACATAAAGGAATAAGGACATTATACATAATAAGATAGTAAAAATGCACACTTTCAGAAGACGAAAATCAGAAGCCACAATAAAATGATTTTGATTATAAAAGAAAAGAGAAGCGTTAATAGATAAAGAGCAACCAAAGAAACATAATGAAATAAACAACTTAGCAACCAAGAAAAGTCCACCCAAAAATACTTAGCTACAACATTGTTACAACTCATAACAACAAAATGAACTCAGAAGGAACTAAAGATAATACAATGATTATAATGATGACAATAAGAATAATATCAACAATAGTGATAATAGTATGATAATAATACACGTAAAACTCACTCCTACACGTAGGTCACACACACACACACACACACACACACACACACACACACACACACACACACACACACACACACACACACACACACACACATACATACATACATACATACATACATACATACATACATACATACATACATACATACATACATACATACATACATACATACATACATACATACATACATACATACATACATACAACTCACTCACGCATGCACGCTCGCAGGCAAATGCACATACAAATCACACACACACACACACACACACACACACACACACACACACACACACACACACACACACACACACACACACACACACACACCACACACACACACACACACACACTTACTCACACTTATATTTATAAGCACATATCCGCAGGCGCACATGTACTTGAGGTGGTAGGTTTTTTGTGTTTTGTTTTTTTTTTCTTTAAAAAATAAAAATAAAAAAAAAATTTAGTCATAGAAAAAAGAAGAATGATACAAGTCAAACAATCATATCAGGTGACAATATTATCCTTTCTTTTACATTCATACTTCATATAAAAAAGAAGAAACAAAAGCAAGCAGCAAAGTTAAAACAGAAAATAAACAAGAACAAGACATCAAAAACTTTAGGTAGGACCCATCAACAACAACAACAAAAAGTCATGCAAATCATAATATTTTAATACAAGGGGAGACGACAAATAAAAACAATTTTCCAGCCCCCCCCCCACCCCCCCCCACACACAACACCCAAACACACTCACCACACACACACACACACACACACACACACACACACACACACACACACACACACACACACACACACAAAATTCGCGCTCATGTCATCAATAAACTTCATTTTAAAAGAAATATATGCCTAATTTTAATCAAGTCATGTAACGGAACACAAAAAGAATCCATCCGCTGTAAGGCATATATATTAAAACATACATATTCTAATACCTGAATCTTATGATTATGTATTTATGGTCATAGAAATCGCGTTCATAACCATTTTGTAATCATAATGAACATAATTATTCAGCTTACTTGAGAATTAAAAAATTAGACAAAATCAACTGCATTCAACACGTGATTATTAAATAGTACAAAAAGTGAATAACGTGTTTCTCAATATGGATGATAACATGTTTAGGCAACGAGAGAGAGAGAGAGAGAGAGAGAGATAGAGAGAGAGAGAGAGAGAGAGAGAGAGAGAGAGAGAGAGAGAGAGAGAGAGAGAGAGAGAGAGAGAGAGAGAGAGAGAGAGAGAGAGAGAGAGAGAGAGAGAGAGAGAGAGAGAGAGTACACAGTACATTTTTAGCCAGGTAGTATTGCGCACAATTTTCAACTGACCAATAATATCATCACTTAACACTCCCTATCTTTTACTTATGCATATATAAAGAATATACTATATGAAAATGTGACATGAAAATAAAATATTGAAAATATACTCTTTGAAATCAGTTACAAGTGCACAAGGATAAGATACATATAAGATACATTTAAATACACACACACACACACACGCACACGCGCGCACACACACACACACACACACACACACACACACACACACACACACACACACACACACACACACACACAGAAGAAGAGAGAGAAAGGGGGAGAATTATATATAGCCAACAGGATGAGTACTGATTCATTAGTTTTGATGCATCAAGTGCATTAGGTGATTTTTGAAGGTCGACAATGATTGGTGCTGTTTAATGGAATCGGGAAGGGAGTTCCACAGTACAGGGCCTGAGTATAGTAAACTGGACTTGAACAAGTCTATTCTTGGGATTGGGATACTTGGCTTTTCAGTATTTCTGGAACGATTCATTGGGAACTTATCTCTTAAGGATGTGGGGACAGCTCCTGCCATTATCTTAAACATCAGGATGCCCTTGTTATATTTTAGTCTTTGTTGTAGGGGGAGAATACTTAACTGAGTATAATCCACGTCAAGTAATGTTGTTTTCTTCAGGAGGATAAGTTTGAGAGCACGTTTATACAGACTTGATAAGGGTTTCATAGTGTTTGCACTGGCAGAATCCCATAGGGTTGAGGCATAGTCTATTGATGATTGTATATAAGCTTGAAAGAATAATTTCCTTGAATGGTAGTCAAGGAAGTGTTTAATTTTAGTCAACTGGTATACTCTTTGGGACAAGTATTTGCATAGGTGAGATATGTGGTAGATCCAGCTGAGATTTTCATCAATTGTCACTCCTAGAACTTTGTGATGAGAGGTTTGTTCGATTGCTTCCTTTTTTATATGTATTGGAAACTGATTATGAGGTAAATTTTGTCGCTTTTGTCTGGTGGTGATAAGCATGCATTTTGTTTTTTGGGGGTGAATAGACATGTGGTTCAGATCTGTCCATTTGACAAGATCATTACAGCTTTGTTGTAATATGGTTGCAAGAGAGTCAATGTCATTATGGCTTGTATGTATGGTTGTGTCATCAGCAAATAGTTCACATTTGGATGCAATATGTAGAGGAAGGTCATTTATGTATAAAGAAAAGAGAATTGGTCCTAGTATAGATCGCTGTGGTACTCCGTAATGAATGGGTTTTAGATTGGATGTGGATGTAGTTGTTGAAACACACTGTTGTCTGTTCTTGAGATAAGAAGCAAGTAGTTCTAGACTATTTGACGATATATTGTACAGGTCTAGCTTTCTGATGAGAAGTGTGTGGTCAATTGTATCAAATGCTTTTTTGAAATCTACAAATAATACTCCACAAAACTTATTTTCATTAATGTTTGTTAGCCAATTGTCTATGAGACTAGTCAGTGCAGTATGACACGAGTGATTTTGTCTGAATCCTGACTGATTAGGGTGGAGTAGGTTGTTAGTTTCTATATGACTGACTAAGTGTTTATTTATATGTTTTTCCAGGGGTTTTGAAAGAAGGGATATAATAGAGATTGGCCTATAATTTGAGGGATCTGAAGTGTCACCAGATTTGTAGATGGGGATCACTTTAGCAGTTTTGAAGGCATTGGGAAAATAGTTCTTTTCAAGACATTGGTTATATATATATGTGAGAGTGTCTGTGATAACTGGAGCTGAAAGTTTTAGAATTCTGCTGTCTATTCCATCAAGACCTCGTGTCCTTGACTGTTTGAGGTGAATCATGTAATTATGGACCTCAAAAACAGAAATAAATGGTATGTGGAGTTTTGAGAGAGAGAGAGAGGCAAACAGACTGACAAACAGACACACAGCCAGTCAAACAAACAAACAAAGAGACAAACAAACAGATAGACAGACAAACAAAGATATGATTTCTTTTTTTCTGTTGTGGCTCGTATGAAATAATGATGTCATCATCTAAACTTTGGCATCACTGGTCTTGATAGGAAGCCGATTTTCACTACACTACTTTTTTTGTTCGAACGCACGCAGAACATCTTGCGCACACGT
>CM060341.1:40488273-40508273 GCA_030674155.1 Stramonita haemastoma | reverse complement strand
AATGAAGGATAGCATAAAAGGGCAGACAGAGTTTTTTTTTTTAAAGGGAACAAAGAAAATAGCAGAAAAAGAAACATTAGTCTCCATGAAAAAAAAAAATCTAGAACAAAGATTTTTTTCTTTACAAGTAGAAAGATTTTGTTATTTAGCTGTTATTTTATTCTTTTATTTTCGAGCATAATGGAATACGCATTCATGTGCTTTTCTATATCCAATCCCTGCATATATGTGTGGCGTTTTTTCCTCCACAGGAACACAACTGCCTATTCTTCCCAACAGTGGAACAGGTTTCAACATGTGCACTGGAGAGAAATTGTTCTGCATGTGTATTATATATTCATGCATTTTGTCACTATTGTACACATGCAGAACATCAAATATACATAGTAAAAAATAACCTTATTCATGTCAACATTACAGCTATACGAAGATACTTAGCATTATATCCCCAAGGTTGGAATCCGGCTACCTAAGCGTCCCTTACCCCCACCCTCACCCCCCAAAAAAAAATCTTCAAACGGTCGCATACTCAAAAAAATTCACCATTAGTTTTAAACCTCAGAACTCTAACTGAGAAACAAATCCCCTAAATCTCTCCCCCCCTCCCCCCCCCCCCAGAATCCTAAAAAAAAGACATTGAACATTAGTCTTCCCCTTCTGTTTCCCCCCCCCCCTCACCCCAAACACACACAGCAACACACATCACAACAACACCACACACACACACACACAACAACACACACACACAAACACCACAACACACAACAACACACACACACACACACACCACACACACACACAACACACACAACACACACACACACACACACACACACCACACACACACACACACAACACACACATACACACACACACACAACACCACACACACACATACCACCAACCACAACACACACCAAACAAACACCACTATAAATACACAACACACAACACCCACACCACACAACACACACACACACACACACACACACACACTCACACACACACACACCACACACACACACTGACACACTAGTACATAATAAATTGATAAACTATCATCATCCATTATTTCTTTATCCTTTCACTTTTCCCCTCATCCCTTTCAGTGCATCAACGTAATGTCCATGTCTAATCACCTTGAGTGAACGACATTAACCAATAGAAAAGAGAAGAAAGAACACACACACACACACACACAAACACACACACACACACGCGCGCGCACACACACACACACACACACACACACACACACCACACACACACACACACACACACACACAACAATACTTCCCACCGCAACCCACCCCATCCCAAATGATCACTACACATGGTGCCTCATTTTCCAAACGCGTCTGTTCTTCCCAACAGAGAAGGCGAAAGAGAAGAGAGTAGGGAAGGATAAGGTGGGTGGGGCAGGAACACACAGTAGCGAGGGGAGGGGGGAGGGGGACAGGAGAGGAAAAGTAAGGAAAGGGGAAGGGATAGGGGTGGGGAGCTAGGGGGACCTGGGGGGGGGGGGGGGGGGGGGCGTGGAGGGGGAGAGAGGGGAAGGAACGGGGACAACCTTAATCGATTTTTTCTTTTCTCTCTCTCTCTCTCTTTCCTCTCTTCCTCCTCTAAGTTTACCGGGCATGTCTGATGAGCTTAATACAACCCCAGAGGCTGGGGAGAGAAATTGAATGTGTGAGTGTGTGTTGTGTGTGTGTGTGTGTGTGTGTGTGTGTGTGTGTGTGTGTGTGTGTGTGTGTGTGTGTGTGTGTTGTGTGTGTGTGTGTGTGTGTGTGTGTGTTGTGTGTGTGTGTGTGTGTGTGTGTATGTGTGTTGTGTGTGTGTGTGTGTGTGTCAGTGTGTGTGTGTGTGTGTGTGTGTGTGTGTGTGTGTTGTGTGTGTGGTGTGGTGTGAGTGTAGTGTTGTGTGTGTGTGTGCGTGCTTGCGTGCGCGCGCGTGCATATATGTGATTACATAATAAAATCATTAGGATTAATAGTCATGTAATACAAATATGATTTCACTAAGAGAAGATAGAGACGTCTTGATGACTTGTTCTGCGGAAAATATTTAAAATGAATATTAAAAATCTGTTCTTCCAATGTGCAGACTTAACTTCATCAATGAGTTCCTAGACTAAATGTGTAACGTCATTTTGGATAGGACCATCGTTTGATAACATAGTTTTGGGGTTGTTGCTTTTTTAGTTAAAAGATGCATTCGCTATCTATGGACAATCGAGGACATGATCACATATTCACGGATATATACGGTTATGCAGACATTCGCAGACGCGTGTGTGAGTGTAGACACGCACATACGTACCACGAACACACATACACATACACATACACACACACACACACACACACATCGTGTGCCGGTGGGAAAAGATGACATTTACAAAACTGCATACACATGGGGACTGGATGTTAAAAAAAGCACGATAGTGCTTATCCCAATATCCTCGATATAAAAGAACAAGTGAGTAAATAAATAAGATAAACACACACACAAATACTTAAGAAAAGAAGATCACAAAAAAACAAAAAAAGAAAGAAACCAACCAGATGACGGCCAATGGATTATCCTCTCTGTGAAAAGGAAAAGAAAAAGAAATTCTGTTGGGAGAAAACTGAAAATATTTTGAAAACTTAATCGGATATTTTGGCATTAGTGAAATACTGTCCCTCCCTTTCTTATTTAGTTTATTTTTTTATTTTATTGTTTTTACTTTCTTTTGTACTTGTTCCGACTGCTTTCTTGTTGCTTCTTTTAATGAAGTCATTACTAGGACATGCGTGTGTGTTTCATCCATTTACGTTTGTTTGCTGGTTGGTTGGTTTTAGTTGCTTTTTGCGGGATCTTTTTTTGCTGCTTCATCCTCTGTGATGCTCCTGTCCCGCTGTTCCCACACCACCCATTTCAATGCCTGGGCTCCAGCTATACCCAGGTTTGTCATGTCGCATGCCAGCAGGCTCGGATGTCCACAGGAACCCATCAATATCATGCTGCCGTGGGGCCACCAGTCAGAGGGGCCCTGCACTTCTGCTGAGTCACTTTGGTGGTGTGCAGTGGTGCCTGTTTTCAGCATTCATACGCAGGATACCACCTACTAAGCCCCCTACTGACGACAGTATAGCTCAGTCGCGGAGCCAGACTGAGTGAGACGCCACACAGGATGGTGACCACCACAACGTTCCTTACTCCCCCGCTTGAACCTCCAGAAGTGTATGGAAATCCTTAACTTATGTCACCAATAGGCCAGCAGTCAGGGCCATCGATATGGGAGAAAGTGTTCTTTATTACATGATGAGCACTGGTAATGAAGATGATGTGATAATGTTACTATACTGTGAAAGTGCATGTTCTCTGAGGCTGCTTGTACTCTATGCTTCTTAACACACTATATCCTAGTGTCAACCAGGCCGTGAGATACAGAAACCTGCAGTGTTGGTCGGGTAATTTGAACAACACTGTAAAAAGAATTGATAATTTCTGTAAAGTAGATGAGGATCGAATGTGAGATTCCAGTCTTCCCAAAAAGTCAACAGCACACACAAGCTAGGTAGGAGCCGGCCTGAGTCCGGAAAATTTCCCATGACTCTCACATAATTTGAATCTGCAATCTCCCAGTTCGTATCCCAAGGCGCTAACCACTGCGCCCAAGTAGCTGGTTCCGCTCAAAGTTTTATTCTTCAGGTTGTTTTCGTTGTCTTTTTTTCATGTGTATGTGTTTATCTTTGTCATATGATTTCCTTTTTATATGTTTTATATTTCGTCATTCCTGTGCGTACGTGAGAAGCATGCCGTGAATGTGAATGCTTGTGTGTGTGTGTGTGTGTGTGTGTGTGGTGTGTGTGTGTGTGGTGTGTGTGTGTGTGTGTGTGTGGTGCGCGTGCGTGCGTGTGTGTGTTTGTGTTTGTGTGTGTGTGTGTGTGTGTTGTGTTTGTGTTTGTGTGTGTGCACAGACGCTGTCTTCTTTCTCCTCTCCTCTCCCCCAGAGAGAGAGAGAGAGAGGAGGAGAGAGAGAGAGAGAGAGAGAGAGAGAGAGAGAGAGAGAGGAGAGAGAGGGGAGAGAGAGGAGAGAGAGAGAGAGAGAGAGAGAGAGAGAGACAGACAGACAGACATACAGACAGACAGACAGACAGACAGACAGACAGACAGACAGACAGACAGACAGAGAGGGAGAGAGAGAGGTGGGGAGAGAGAGAAAGAAAGAGATAGATAGATAGATAGATAGATAGATAGATAGATAGATGATAGATAGATAGATAGATAGATGGATAGATGGATAGATGGATAGATCGAGACAGAGAAACATAGAGAGAGACAGAGACAGACAGAGAGAGACAGAGACAGCGACACAGAAACAGAGAGACAGAGACAGAGAGAAAGAGAGACAGACATTCAGAGACTTACAGTGACAGAGAAGACAGAGACATACTATTAGACTATTAGACAGACAGAGAGAGCAGGCCTTTCTCTGCAGACTGCTTTATTTCAATTCCAATCACGGACTGCTCTCAGACCCAGACGGGGCGGAGGCAAAGGTGTGGAAGTGACATAGCCTTTGGATCTGCCGGCCCCCGCCCTCCGCCACACAGCAAGGAATCAGGGACACACACACAGACAGACAGACAGACAGGCAGACAGACAGACACACACACACACACACACACACATACACACACACACACACACAAGACAGGCAGACACACAGACAGGCACACAGATACACAGACAGATAGACAGAGAGACACACAGGGACACAGACACACAGATTCATAAAAGAATCTGAAAGATAAAAAGAATATACAAAATAGATAAATAAAAATAGACAGACACACAGACACGCACGTAGACAGACACACAGACAGGTAAGCAGACAGACAGACGGACAGACAAGACAGGCTGAATGATGGATAGACAGACAGACAGACAGACTGATGGACAGGCAGGTAGACAGGCACACAGATGTAAGGACACGCAAACATTCAATCAGAGAAAAGGAACGCGAACAGAATGGCATTAGAGAGTGAAAGAGATGGGGAGAAGGAGGGAGGGGGAGAGAGGGAGGGAGAGAAGAGGGAAGGGAGGGGGGGATGAGAGAGAGACAGACAGAGAGACAGACAGGCAGAGAGAGAGACAAGGCAAGGCAAACTTCTTTTATTCGAGGATAATAGATAAGCACTCATGTGCTTTTTTACTTCCAGTCCCCGCCCTTTTCAGGGATAACATCAAGATAAAAAGATAGCCTCAACTAAACAAGAACAATTATAATGATCCAATTACCAAGAGCAAAAAACCTTACCAAGTATCAAACAACAGGTGAGAAATAGACAGAGATACAATATTAAAGTAATGTTATAAAGAAGGCACTCATTCAGAAACGAAAATAAGAAGTAAGAATCAATGATGGTTTTGATTTGAATATAAAAAAAAAAAAAAAAAAACAACCCAAACCATACAAAACAAAAGAAAAAAACCAACAAAAACAAAACAAAACAAAAAAAAACAAGGAGAGAGAGAGAGAGAGAGAGAGAGAGAGAGAGAGAGAGAGAGGAGAGAGAGAGAGAGAGAGGAGAGAGAGAGAGAGAGAGAGGAGAGAGAGAGAGAGAGAGAGAGTGTGTGTGTCGTGTGCGTGCTGGTGCGTGTGCGTGTGCGTGTATGTGTGTTACGTGTGTGTGTGCGCACGCGCGCGTGCGCGTGTGTGCGTGTGTGTTTTGTCTGTGTGCGAGGGCGCGAGTGCGCTCAATGTAATGTCTACTGCAAATGCAATTTCAGAAAATCAAGTATTATGCTGTGCATTCAGGAATATAATGTGAAAAAAGCCATAGACGCGAAAGTAATTTTTATGTGTAAAACTACAGTTTAAAATTCGGACTATCAATAAAATAATAATTACTTGAGACAGGGTCACATCTATTAGGTGCTAATAAGGTGAACACCACACACGTGTTCCCGATTCGAAAAGGTCTGCTTGCTTGCTTGCTTGAGCGCGCTCGCAGGTGTGCAATAAGCGCGCGCGCGCGCGCTGCGCGCGCGCGGTGTGTGTGTGGGGTGTGTGTGTGGTGTGGTGTGTGTGATTTTGTGTGTTTGTGTGTTTGGTTGTGTTTGTGTGTTTGTATGTATGTGTTCTCGCGTGCGTGTGCATACATGTTTGTGTATGTGTGTGCGTGTATGTGTACTCGCGCGCGTGTGCGTACATATTTGTATATATGTGTGTGTGCGTGTGTGTGTGTGTGTGTGTGTGTGCGCGCGTGTGTGTGTGTGTGTGCGTGTCCTCTTGAGCGCGTGAGTGAGTCAATGCGTGTGCATATTGTGGAATGGGATGTTAATGTCTATTGCGTATGTGTACTTGTGTGGTGTGTGTGTGTGCCTGTGGCGTGCGTGTGCGCGCTTGCACGCGCGTACGGGTGCGTGTGTGTGTTTAATGTCGTCTACGTTGAAATATATTTATAATAAATCTAGATTTCTAAGAAGCTTTTCTGTTTGAATCTGTGTATTTCTAATTTTGTGTGTGCCGAAATCTTACAGTAATCTGGTATTTGTCCGACGGCTTTAGGATTAAATGTGTGCTTTGATATTGTACAGAAAGTTCATTTGATAATCGTGTCTGTGTGATTTTTAGTATCAAAGTCAGTGTGTTACTGTGTGTACATGTGGATGAACTGTTGACGGAAAGCGGATGGGGGAGGGCGGGGGGTCGAACTATTGGTCAAATAATCTTTTTTGTGATGGAAACTAGTAAACAGCACCTACACAAAGAGTCCGGTTTTAAAAAAAAAAATTTCATTCAGCCAGAATCTCTGCTTACTTACGATGAATTATTAACTTATTCCTAAAGTTCTTGTATAAGTATGTTTTACAATTACACTTGCTGAAATCTGACATTTATAAAGAAATATAAAGGGTTGTTAGTGTTCCGCTGTTATGCAAAAAATGTGTTTTTATCAAGTTTTGTCCTGGAACGCGTTTAAATTAATCACATGACATACATTTCGGAAAAATTTTTTTTTACTTGTGTGTATGCTTAGTTTTTGACAGGCATCTGGATATATCTAAACCTGTTTAGATTTTTTGTATAATTCTGATTGATTGAGTACATTACGTTAGAATGAATAATGAAGGGGGGAAGGGAGAGAGAGGAGGTGAGAGGAGAGAGGGTGCGAGAGAAAGAGGAGAGAGAGAAGAGAGAGAGAGAGAGAGAGGAGAGAGAGAGAGAGAGGAGAGAGAGAGAGAGAGAGAAGAAGACAGAGAGAGAAGACGACAGACAGACAGACAAAAGACAGAGAGACAGAAGACAGACAGAGAGACAGAAGACAGAGAAGAAGACAGAGACAGAGACAGAAGAGAAGACAGAGAGACAAGAGAGAGAGAGACAGAGAGAGTATTATATGGTTTGCATCAATAATCTTGTGCACATACTCCATACTACACACAACACACACAACACACACACACACACACAACACACACACACACACACACACACACACACACACACACACACACACACTGAAAGGAACTCTGAAGATCGATGTCAATGTTTATTTTATTTTTGTTTTCATGGTTTGGGGGCATATTAATTTTGTATCACTTTCATCCAATTTTATCACAGCCTCTGTTGTCATTTTTTCCATTTTCCTGTTCTTTTTGTTCTATTTCAGCTGCGAGCCGGCTACCCAACCCTAACTCCAGCTTTTTTTGCTGAAGGGGAGGTAGGCTTTTCCCAATGCTCTGACCAGCAGTGACACATAGGACAACCACTGACTTTTGATCGCTTTAAAATTGTTCACATTATCATTAAAGCTCAGACCAAATTGTGTTAATTCAATACGCTTTTAAACGCACACGAGTAACAAGAAGCTTAATTCCAGCCACATTATCTTTACAGCCAGAGAGCTTTAAACTCCCTGAACACGTAAATCAAAACATCAGCTTGTCTGTTTTAACAGCAGGAGTTGAAAATAAAACTGTATTTTTTCTCGAGAAGAAAGTCAGGTTGGGTAGTCAAGTGCCGGTGGTGTGTGCTCACCACTTTAAAAAAAAAACCCTAACATTTTTAAGGTAAATCAATTCTGTACAGGGTCGTCATAAAATTCAGGAAAATGGAAAGAATGCCGATTAACAAGAAACATTTTTGTAAATCCCCTCATCAAACATGATTAAAAAAAAACCCAACTGCAAAAATAAAATCCAGAAAGTTTTTTTATGAATAAAATAAAATGGCACCAGCAGAAAAAAACGAAAAAGGAGGTATCAGTAGTAAACTGCTTCACTCTGCGTTCAGTACATCAGAAGAAGTACATAAAAAAGTAAAAATAAAAGAAGCATTAGCTCTTGTATATCATGTCCAAGAGACGTTTACTGAATGTTAAAAAAAGTTATGTGCTCGACAGCGAAAACAATGTAAAAAATCAAGCGTTTTAAATACAAGACTAGCTGTCTATCAGCATTCCTCGCTGTAATGCAAGTTTTACTTCAACGCAAAAAAAAAAGATTTAAAGCACACATAAAAAATAGCTAAATATTTCATACAACTGCTTTTAAACAGTTTGAGACTAACCATCAATAAAAAAGAAAATACACAAGCAAATTATTTCCCTTGTTTTACACCTCTGAGGTTTCATGGTACACAAGTAAAACCCAGAAAAAATTCTGAACAAAAACAAAACTGGAAAAATTGCTTTTTTGGATTAAAAAACAAAAACAAAGTAAAGATGTTTCCATAGCCTGTGTGGTCTTGGGGGAGCTGTTAAGAGACCTCAGCTTCTCTAGGGGACAGAATTTTGAGGGCGGTGCCCATCTCCTCCTCCTCGCTGCTTTACCTTACCTGACCTTAAAGAGGGCAGGTACCCATTAACAACTGGGTGAACTGGGGGTACTGTATTGAAGCCAAGCCACGAATAGTCTCTCATACGAGACACGACTACTCTTAACACCGTTTAACCTTAGCTCGGGGACAGCGAGTGCTCTGACCATTAGCTATTACGCCTTTTGGAATGCAAGGTTGTATTCAAGATGTTAAAAATTAAACCGAAGATTTTCTTTTTTTAAAATATACCGCATTTTTGCATGCGTAGTTCGATATTTCACCATCTTTTCGAATACTACACAGTATTTTCGGCGATTCTTTACAGTTCAACGTTTAAAACTGAAAATCGACCAGCTAAATATTTTTTTTAAACACACTATGCAATTATACACTGGTGATGACAAGAATCTATGGTATACCATTCCCTTGGTTTGCCTGAAGAACACACACACACACACACACACACACACACACACACACACACACACACACACACACACACACACACACACAACAGAGGGTGCGGAGTTACAGAGAGAGCGGGGGAGAGAGGGAGAAGGAACAGAGAGTGAAGGAGAGAGAGGAAAAGGAGACACAGAGAAAGGAAAGGACAGAGAGAGGGAGGGGAGGAGAACGGGGGTGGGAGGGGAGGAGGGGGAGAGAGAGACAGAGAGAAGAGAGACAGAGACAGACAGACAGACAGACAGACAGACAGACAGACAGAGACAGACAGACAGACAGAAGTACAACATTACAGAAAACAACAGAACTGACTAGTACATTTTATCTCGATATTCCTACTCCCCCTCCCCCTCCCCCCCCCCCCTTCATACTCCCCCGAACCTAATCAGAAAGTGTGACTGCATGTCCCCCTATTCCTATCCTCCTCCATCATTACACCTCTTTCCCCACTCCCACGAGTCAGAACATTTTAACACACCCCTACCCCCTACTACCCCACCCCCCCTCCATCCCCCGCCTCTCACTTTCCTGGCATCCTTTTCCCTAAATTCTAGCACCCGCGACCTATCATCCGGAAGAAAAAGCAATTCAGCCAGTGTGTCATCATACACCGTTCTATCCACCTGCCTTTGTGTCCACATGTGTGGCCAGGGTTAAGGGTTGAGGTTAGTGTTGGTTAGGGTTAAGGGTTAACAGCATGCAAGGGTTGTCTGTCAGCTGGTCGGTCTGAATGTTAGAACGCTGCATGTGGACACAATAGGACGTGGACAAATGGTGTGTAGCTGTAGACACAAGGGTACTTATCTCGCAACAGTTTGGAGCTTTAAATCAGATTCACGTGTCCTATCAACAGCTGAGTTTGCATAGATTCGTGTTGAATCTTTTTTGCTATCGTTTTGCTATCCCCTAAAGTCTACCCATAAGACTTTAAACCGAAATTCCGTGTGTGAACACACGCATAGTTGTTCACGCACTTTAAAACCTGTTCCACCTTTCGAAATAGGCCATCGTGTTCCAGTGGGAAACGGACAACAACTATTACGAGACAGCATGCTTGTGGGGACTGTATATGAAAAAAGCATTCGAGTGCTTATTCCAATATTCTCGAAAGGTAAAAATATTTTATAAATGACTTCAAATCGGGGACATTATTTGAACAAGTTGCGTCACTAATTTCGCTTTCGTTATCAAGTTTGAGACAATTTTAACTAGCTTCCTTTATCTTTTTAATCCCAAAATAAACCACTTAAAGAAAAATTAGCTAGCCCTCTTTGCTTCTAACATCAAAATATGAAACACTTTAGGAAGAGTTAAGCAAACACAACAATGCATCAATTTTGAAGACACTAAGAGGATACAAATAGACGGAGGAGGAAGACGCAGCACGCAGAGAGCGCAGAGCAGCAGAGCAGCACGACGAACAGACAGCACAACAACAACGCACACGCAACACACACACGACGCAACACAACGCACACACACGCACAACACACACAAACAACAAACAAGAGAATACAACAACACACCACCCAACACACACCACACAACAACAACAGGCGTGCGAACAATATAACATATTGATTTGGATGAAATGAAGAGTTATAGTCAGAATAAAGTGCATAGATTAGAACAGAGAGAGAGAGAGAGAGAGAGAGAGGAGAGAGAGAGAGAGAGAGAGAGAGAGAGGAGAGAGAGAGGAGAGAGAGAGAGAGAGAGAGAGAGAGAGAGAGAGGAGAGAGAGAAGAAGAGAGAGAGAGAAGAGAGAGAGACAGAGAGAGAGAAGAAGAGGGGAGAGAGAGGAGAGAGAGAGAGAGAGAGAGAGAGAGAGAGAGAGAGAGGAGAGAGAGAGAGAGAGAGAGAGAGAGGATTTGATTTGATTTGATTTGATTTGATTTATATCGAGGATAATGGAATAAGCACTCTTGTGCTTTTTTACATCCAGTCCCCGTGTGTATGCAGTTTTGTAAATGTCACCTGTTCCCACCGGCACACGATGGCCTACTCTTAACGAAAAGCGGAACAGGATTTAACGTGTGGCAAGCAAGATGAGAGAGAGAGAGAGAGAGAGAGAGAGAGAGAGAGAGAGAGAGAGAGAGAGAGAGAGAGAGAGAGAGAGAGAGAGAGAGAGAGAGAGAGAGAGAGAGAGAGAGAGAGAGAGAGAGAGAAGAAAAGGAATGGTATACCCCAGGCACATCACACCAGTTTGTTTAAGAGCTGTGAAAACTCGATACCAATTCTGCTACTATCAAAAAATGATATCTGAAAATGCTTGCTTAGATTCTGTCATATAATTATCTGCGGTGCCAACAGCATTAAACAGTCCTGCTTAGAATAATATCAGGACAAGGATTTCAAAAATGTATCATTTATTGGGATATCTAAGCACGTATTCTTTTCTCCAGGCAAAATCATCAGCTATTTGATTGTCTATTTTTCCAATGAAGTTGTTGAGGCATCTAACACTTAGCTGCCCAATGACTGCATAGGTTATGGAACAAATTTACCTTTTGCCAATAACTGAATTTAATTCCTATTAAAAAAAACCCAAAAGAAAATTATTTCAAGGGAAAAGTTATCTTTAAAAAATATCTATCATTTTGTTTGACTCATTGGGGAATTTTTGTTTTTAATCTCGCAAGACATATCAATACAAAGAATTCATAACCAATAATTAATTCATTCACTAAATAAAACAAAAGCAAAAACCAAACACACACACAACATTCTCTCTCTCTCTGTGTCTCTCTCTCTCTCTCTCTCTCTCTCTCTCTCTCTCTCTTCTCTCTCTCTCTCTCTCTCTCTCTCTCTCTCTCTCTCTCTCTCTCTCTCTCTCTCTCTCTCTCTCTCTCTCTCAATTAACCTCAATCTTGTTTATAACCCAACCGATCACAAAGGTCACATCGGTGCTTTCACCTTGTCAATTTTTCCAATCTCAGATTAAACCTGTGCAAAAAACCAACTCTGCTGTCGTTCTTTGTGTATCAACGCTTTAGCCCTGGCCAACCGTAAGGGTCAACCCAGGCCGGTCACAGCGTTGTAGGAGCTTCGAAAAGCCCCCATCAGATCTCTGCTTTGTACTGCTTGCAGCATGTACATGTATAATGTTGCTAGTCAATCTTCGCAAAAACAAACTAGTGGCATGAGCAGAATTTCACCAACAGCATAGGTCCTTTTCAGTCCAGCATGTACATGTAATATTATGTTGCTATTCAGTCTTGCAGAAATATTGCACTGATGGTATGAGTAAGAGTTTAGCTAACACAATTCCTTACCAGTCTAGCATGTTATATGTTATATGTTGGTATTAACTCTTGCAGAAATATTGCACTGATGGTAACTATGGAGTAAGAGGTTCGCTAACGGCACAGTTCCTTACCAGTCCAGCATGTGCATGTACAAATTGCTATTCACTCTTGCATTACTATACTGTTGGGATGACCAAGAAAGTCGTCAACAGCGTAGACCTTTTCAGCCATGTTTACACTAATTGTGCTCTAGCTAACAAGCAGCAGACTAACACAGAACACTGGTAGTAGACTCGGGCTCCTTTTCCTCCTTGGCTAACGGTTACCTGTTGTCTAGAGCTGGTCACTTCGGAAAGGCAGGCTGCTGGATACTTGGGTTTGGCACCAGGACCCCTGAAAACACCAACAACAAGCAACGTAAGCAACCCCCACAGTTTACACGATCAGACAAACTAAGTCCGACTTTAGAATATCAATGTTATTATCTTAACAAACTACTGTATTTGAACATGTTAACGATTTCTGAAGAAGTGAATTTGATTTTAGAAATCCACGCGTAAATGACTGTTTTTGAAAATTTGAAAACTCTAGATGGTGGGTCCCATGTGTAACACGCGTTTAGCGCAAGTAAAAGAACCCACGGCAACAAGAGTTGTCCCTGGCAAAACTACGTAGAAAAAGTCCATTCTGATAAGGAAACAAATACATTATGTAGACATAGAAAGACAAAAATGAGTGACGCTGCTCTTGTAGCTGGAAGTTCTAAGCAAGGGATCAAAAAAAAGTTTGTGTACTTACGTTTGTGAGTTCTTGATACACTCTGTAGTTTCGATATCGGCTCTTCTTGTGGACTGCTGCTTTGATGTCGGTTTTCTTGTGGATTGTAGCTTTGACGTCGGTCGTCTTGTGGATTGTAGCTTTGACGTCGGTCGTCTTGTGGATTGTAGCTTTGACGTCGGTCGTCTTGTGGATTGTAGCTTTGACGTCGGTCTTCTTGTGGATTGTAGCTTTGACGTCGGTCGTCTTGTGGATTGTAGCTTTGACGTCGGTCTTCTTGTGGATTGTTGCTTTGATGTCGGTCTTCTTGTGGATTGCTGCTTTGATGTCGGTCTTCTTGTGGATTGCTGCTTTGATGTCGGTCTTCTTGTGGATTGAAGTTATGATGTCGGCTCTTGGTGTTGATTGAAGGTACGGTGTCGCCTCTTGAAGTTGAAGTTACCTTGTCGCCTCTTGAAGTAACGATGTCGCCTCTTGAAGCTACGATGTCGGCTCTTGAAGTAACGATGTCGCCTCTTGAAGCTACGATGTCGCCTCTTGAAGTAACGATGTCGCCTCTTGAAGTTACGATGTCGCCTCTTGAAGCTACGATGTCGGCTCTTGAAGTTAGGATGTCGCCTCTTGAAGTTACGATGTCGCCTCTTGAAGTTACGATGTCGCCTCTTGAAGTTAGGATGTCGCCTCTTGAAGTTACGATGTCGCCTCTTGAAGTTACGATGTCGCCTCTTGAAGTTAGGATGTCGCCTCTTGAAGTTACGATGTCGCCTCTTGAAGTTAGGATGTCGCCTCTTGAAGTTAGGATGTCGCCTCTTGAAGTTAGGATGTCGCCTCTTGAAGTTAGGATGTCGCCTCTTGAAGTTACGATGTCGCCTCTTGAAGCTACGGTGTCGGCTCTTGAAGTTACGATGTCGGCTCTTGAAGTTAGGATGTCGCCTCTTGAAGTTAGGATGTCGCCTCTTGAAGTTAGGATGTCGGATATTGAAGTTAGGATGTCGCCTCTTGAAATTAGGATGTCGGATATTGAAGTTAGGATGTCGCCTCTTGAAGTTACGATGTCGGATATTGAAGTTAGGATGTCGCCTCTTGAAGTTACGATGTCGCCTCTTGGTTAGGATGTCGGCTCTTGAAGTTAGGATGTCGGATATTGAAGTTACGATGTCGCCTCTTGAAGTTACGATGTCGCCTCTTGATGTTGAAGTTAGGATGTCGCCTCTTGAAGTTACGGTGTCGCCTCTTGAAGTTACGATGTTGGCTCTTGAAGTTACGGTGTCGGCTTTTGAAGTTACGGTGTCGGCCCTTGAAGTTACGGTGTCGGCCCTTGAAGTTACGATGTCGGCTCTTGATGTTGAAGTTACGTTGTCGCCTCTTGAAGTTACGATGTCGGCTTTTGAAGTTGAAGGTACGATGTCGACTCTTGATGTTGAAGTTACTGTGTCGGCTCTTGAAGGTACAATGTCGGCTCTTGAAGGTACAATGTCGGCTCTTGAAGTTACGATGTCGGCTCTTGATGTTACGATGTCGGCTCTTGATGTTGAAGTTACGATGTCGCTCTTGATGTTGAAGTTACAGTGTGGGCTCTTGATGTTGAAGTGCGGTGTCGGCCCTTGAAATTACGGTGTCGGCTCTTGAAGTTACGGTGTCGGTTCTTGAAGTTACGGTGTCGGTTCTTGAAGTTACGATGTCGGTCATTGAAGTTACGATGTCGGCCATTGAAGTTACGATGTCGGCCATTGAAGTTACGATGTCGGCTCCTCATATTGAAGTTTCGGTGTCGGCTCTTGAAGGTACGATGTCGGCTCTTGAAGTTACGGTGTCGGCTTTTGATGTTGAAGTTAGGTTGTCGCCTCTTAAAGTCACGATGTCGGCTCTTGATGTTGAAGTTACGATGTCGGCTCTTGAAGTTACGGTGTCGGCTCTTGTTGAAGTTACGATGTCGGCTCTTGATGTTGAAGTTACGATGTCGGCTCTTGAAGTTACGGTGTCGGCTCTTGATGTTGAAGTTACGAAGTCGGCTCTTGATGTTGAAGTTACGATGTCGCCTCTTGAAGTTACGATGTCGGCTCTTGATGTTGAAGTTACGATGTCGGCTCTTGAAGTTACGATGTCGGCTTTTGATGTTGAAATTACGATGTCGCCTCTTGAAGTCACGATGTCGGCTCTTGAAGTTACGATGTCGGCTTTTGATGTTGAAATTACGATGTCGCCTCTTGAAGTTACGATGTCGCCTCTTGAAGTTACGATGTCGGCTCTTGATGTTGAAGTTACGATGTCGGCTCTTGAAGTCACGATGTCGGCTTTTGAAGTTGAAGTTACGATGTCGCCTCTTGAAGTCACGATGTCGGCTTTTGAAGTTGAAGGTACGATGTCGACTCTTGATGTTGAAGTTACTGTGTCGGCTCTTGAAGGTACAATGTCGGCTCTTGAAGTTACGGTGTTCGGCTCTTGAAGGTACAATGTCGGCTCTTGAAGTTACGGTGTCGGCTCTTGAAGTTACGATGTCGGCTCTTGATGTTGAAGATACGATGTCGGCATTTGAAGTTACGATGTCCGCTCTTGATGTTGAAGTTACCATGTCGGCTCTTCAGATTGATTGCAGTTTTGATGTCAGCTCTTCACATTGACTGCAGCACGCACAATACCAGAAACACAGACCCAGAACTGAGATACGATCCCCATGACGACTGTCGACACCAATGCCAGACTTCAGAGAATTCCGAGCATGAAGGGAGTGACCCAGAAGGTCTGGGAAGTGCTTGAAGAAAATGTTTGGGGGCGTGGGGTGTCCCTTCCCTCTCATAAGCACTGAACTGTGTGCAAGGGTAGGCAGGCTGTGCCGTTTCAGGACACCCGAAAATTTCAACCAACGCCACGCTAGATGGGCTTTTCTGTGACCACTGCGGAAAAGGTTGAACGGATACTGACGGCAGTACTCAACCCTGTGGTCAGTGAGCCTTGCAGAGAACTGCAGGGACAGATTTGATATGAGCTCAGAAACGTGAATGACTGGGTCACTTTTGTGGACATTGAGCACACACACGTTGACAGACTATAGTCTGTACTGACGCGCCTGTAGAGTGTGCAAGGCCAGGGTTGCACATCTGAAATCTTAGCAACCCTACCTCTTTCTACGGTCGGTTCTGTGTCGGATCGCGGATGTCCACAAAGACCACAGTCCCTGACGCTCTCATCGTATCTAGTCCCTGAAGTGTGTCAGAGATGGGAGGTCATAGAGACACCACTCTGACACCAAAGCCCCCAAACTTCTCTGTTCATTCAATCCAGTGGAGGATGAAGACTGATGACATTCATGTCATAGATCCCTGGGCAACAAGGGAACCAGGCTGTGCACTGGGTTTTGTCCTTCAGGGATTTGTTGCAGCACTTTCTCCTTTCTCCCATTCTACACCCTTCCTCCTCTTAGATCCGGCATCTGTCTACTTTAGTCATGGGGATCTTGGACTAAGTTCAGGGTCATGTGCTCCAACATCGTGGTGATGTGTCTCTGGCGAGATGGGTCACGATCACTGGCAAAGATCTGGGGACAGAGTACATGAACACAACTATATTTCATATTCTACGTTAACATTTTGACAAAAAAATATATCTCAAACGCAAACGGGGGGGGGGGGGGGGGGGGGGGGAGGGGAAGGGGGGAGGGGGTATAGCCTTGCGCTTAAAGTGCTGTCCTCATGACCGGCTAGCCCGGTGGTTAGAGCTGCGCATTACGCTCACGATCTGCTAACTTAGGTTCAAATCCCACTCACGGGGATTTTTCCACTGGAGTTAACATCAGTACCTTTGAATCAAACGAAAAAGGATTGTCTAAAACAGTACAGTATTCATTAAAATTCTATACCGCAAAATTCGGTATACGGAATTCATAACACAGATGGTGGTGGTAGGGGGGGGCGGGGTGGGGAGAGAGGGGCGGGGTGAGGGTGGCGCGGAATGGCTTTAGTGGTTAGAGCGTTGCGTTCGCGATTTAACAGCCTATCTACGATCAAGTCTCAAGCCAGGACCCCGTTCAGAGAAATTCTTCCCGTAGAGGTGACATCAGTACCGACCCACCCCTTCCTCCCGAAAGTTTTTCCGAAGAAACTGTAAACCGAGGTACCGCGAGCGCACACGCAGAGAATGTCTTGCACGCACGTTAACACCGTTTCGCCTTTCGAAAGAGTAGGCAATTTGTACAAAGAAGAACGGATGGCATTTTTGTGTAAGTATGCCCTCTGATATCACGTTTAGACATCATTCCTGAAGTTGGAACGTGGCTACCTCAGCAGTTGGGGAAATCGGTCGTATACGCAAAATCTCACAATTGGTGAACCTCGGAAAACTCGATGAGTATCGAAAAGAAAAAAAAAAAGCTTCACGCATACTATATAACATATGTAATGCCAAAAATAGTTTACAAGGCAAAATATTTTTTTATTCGCGCGCACGCGTCCGTGCGTGCGTGTGTGTGCGCATGCGTGAGTCTGGTGGTGTGTATGCGTTTGTGCGTGTCCTGTGTGTATGTTATGTGTGCATGTGTATGCGTTGTGCGTTGTTGCGCTGTGCGTGGTGTGTGTGTGTGTATGTGTGTATGGAGAAGAGAAAGAGAGAGACAGAGAGCAGAGAGAGACAGAGAGAGAGAGAGAGACAGAGAGACAGAGAGACAGAGAGACAGAGAGACAGAGAAGAGCAGGACAGACAGACAGACAAGACAGACAGACAGAGAAACAGAGACACAGGAGAAGGACAGACAGACAGACAGACAGAGCACAGGAGAGAGAGAGAGAGAGAGAAGAGAGAGAGAGAGAAGAACGAGAGAAGAGAGAGAGAGGAGAGAGAGAGAGAGAGAGTGGAGGTGATGAGGAGTGAGGAGAGGAGAGAGAGGGCAAGGCAAGGCAAAATTCTTTGCGAATAAACAAATATTTTGCCTTGTAAACTGTTTTCGGCATTACATATGTTATTATAGTATGCGTGAAGCTTTTTTCTTCTTAGCGCTAATGAACTTGGAGAGAGAGAGAGAGAGAGAGAGAGAGAGAGAGAGAGAGGAGAGGAGAGAGAGAGAGAGAGAGAGAGAGAGAGAGAGAGAGGAGAGAGAGAGAGAGAGAGAGAGAGAGTCTGTGTGTCTGTGTGTGTGCGCGTGGGAGTGCGCACAGGTGTGTTCAACGTTAATAATTTCCAAATTCACGTACACCACCTAAGTGTACCAACAAGTACTTCAATCAAAAGCGGTTCCTTTTTTAAAACATTGTAAGTGTACCTACCTAAATCAACAGTTATATTTCTCTTTGACAATTTATATGGCAAACATTGCAAATAAAGATTTAAGGCAAGGAAGTTTTACAATAACGTTTACGGGGGGGGGGGGGGGGGTCGCCTAGTGGTTTGAGCGTTGCGCTCGCAATTTGACAACCTGGGATTGAACCCGGGATTCCAGCGGCAATTCAAGGTTTTTTATTTTATTTTACTCTTTCAATGAGCTGTGAGATTGAAGTCGAATGGTTTTAACCACTCGCCTTTGGCGTCCGTCGGACTTACGATAACAAATAATGCTTTACATATTTTCTATAACGGATTGGTTTCGACCACAGAAAAAAATTCTCCGAAGTTGATGTATTGCTAAGAAGTATACGTACAATTGTTTTACTGTGTACTCAGTGATTCCTAGGTGGGACGAATGCATGCTTCTGGGGGATCTTTAGAATGTTCAAGCTCCGAGAACGTGAACAATGACGACGACATCAACAACAGCTAACAACTACTAACAACAACAACGACGACAACAACAACAACGAACGACAACAACAACACGACAAACAACAACAGCAACAGCAACAGCAACAGCAACGCAACGACAACAACGACAATGACAACAACACAAATTTACTTTCTAAAGAAGAAAAGTCTTCACTCACCAATGCATTCCATGGGTTGACGAGGAAAACAGCGCTAATGAACTTGGAGCCGTCAGGAATCTTGGGGATGCAGTCTTGCAGTGTTTCAGGAAACTTCAGGATGCAGTCTTGCAGTCTTTCAGTGTGTCGGGAGGGAATCTTGGGGATTGCAGTGTTATGCTCAGTGTTCCAGGGCAGTAGGCTGATATCTGATCTGTCAGTGTGCGTAACCTTGACTCGCGCTGTTGCTGCCAAAACCTGGAGAACAGGTGTTGACCACCTCGTCTCTCTCCCTGTCCCTCCACAACCACCTTGTTTTCTTCTCTCGTTCGCTTTACATCGTCAGATGTGTCTGGGAAAAATAAAGGCACGTCCTTTCCAGCTCCTCCGTGGTAGGCCGTACAGCTTGGTCTGCAGGGTTATCTCCGTCGGCCACGTTTTCTTCCTCATGTTCTATCTTTGAAGGATGTGTTCGTCAGTCTGGTTTTCTTCACCACAGGCACACAAGGGAGGAGGAAGAGTTTCAGCTTTGTGGACATGTGATGTAGCCTGTAGTGTGTGTGGACAGTGCGGAGTCGTAGAATGATGGACTGGTTTTCTTTGTCGGTGGTAGTTTCTCTTCTCTACGGTCGGGGTCGGCCATTGATGTGATGATTGTTTTCATGGAAGGGGGGGAGGCTGCTTTCGCGCTGTTCTTTCTTCTGTGCGCCCTGTTTAGCAAAAAGGGGTGTCGATAAGAATGTTTGAAATCTGAATACTTTTTATTTTCTTTACACTAAAAGTATTTTTCTGAATCCTTGCTTCCCCTCCCCTTTT